>JAVTVY010027148.1:0-11274 GCA_036873755.1 Hanleya hanleyi
AACAGGGCTATTCCATCAAACGCCTCCACTCAAAGTTTCTCAAATTTGGCGATACATATCGCATGCTGATAAAAAAATACGAACGTAGCGTGCAAGATCTATGGCGCTACGTTTCGTAACTTGTGTCTAATTCCACTTAACCCGGGGCTAGGGACCGTATGAACCCATGTACTTCAAGATCCTCATGGTGCTCATATGAACAGTCACAATCAAAGCGTGACTGAGATACATCATTCTTTAGATGACGACTTTACAACGAATATTATGGATTAAGAATACTGATCAGCGATACAGATTTGATATTTTTGGAACATCATGATGTCTTGCCGGCATCATTGAAACTGTTGACCGCTTCTCTCTTGCAGGAAACAAGCTTATGTTTATGTATACTATGATTGTCTTTTTGAATTTGGTGCTAATACTGTTATATGGAATAGGTCTTTGGATTATGGACGCGGATGTTCTCTAATGGACGACGGCTGAATTATGGATGACGGATTAGACGCTTGTAATTGTACATTTTCTGGTAGAGCTTGACGCAAGGGTATAGTTTGATAAGTTTCTGCTCCCTAGCTCAAGAATAATAAAAGGGGGATGACCCCCCCCCCACAGCCTGACACACACAGGTCCCACAAAGCCTGGACAGGTCCCACAAAGCCCAAGACAGATAGGTATAATGCTATCGATGTTCAAGAAAATTGATTGCCAATATATTAAGGTCAGAAGTCATAGAGTATCCTTTAGCTCAGCTACATACAAGGGATATCATTCGTGGAATGTTTCTTTCTTGGCAACACAATATATCAACAGCATATGGGTATTCCAATCGGTAATAATTGTTCAACTGCTTTGGCTGACTAAGATCTGTTCTTAGATACGACAATACGCTGATGCTTTCAAAAATCCGATCCTTCTTATTCTTTTTAGACGGTTTTCTCGCCGTGTATAATGACGCGGTGAACAATGTATATTCACCTTCACTGGATTTAAAGGAAACTACAGATAGCTAAATCATATTTAGACCTTCTCTCTTGTCGACTTTACGACTAGAGAGATGATTACAATTTCGATATCGTATTAACTGTCCCTTTCTAGTCAATAATAAAGGCCTGTATAGGGCGTACGCATATCTCGCCTAGTGGCATTTGCTAGATCCTGTGTAAAATGTGACGACTTTAATAAACATTGCAAAACATTATTGCAGAAAGTTTCAGAAAGACGTATTGCATGCTGATAGCAAAATACTAGCGTAGCATGTCAGATCTTTGATGTTACGTTTCTAATCCCGCTAATGCTGTTGTATGAATTAGGTCCCCTACCAAACTTTCTGCGCTATCTCCGGAACGACAAAAAATGGAGAACTGAAACTCACGTGACTTTATCGTTTATTATATTGGAGTCATTTTAAGCCTATTTGCATGACCCTCCGAGCAGAGGATCATGGGTAAATTCAAGATGGCGACAACGTGGGGTTCCAGAAAAGTTATTTTTTTTGTCATATTTCTTCAAATTTTCTGCTTTTCCGCGATGAAAAGTGGACAAAAACTATTTTATTTCACATCACATAAATATTTACTAATTTATCATGCAGTTTTTACGGAGAAATTGCACAAATAAAAAATTCGAAAAATATGACCGAAAAATCGACCAAAAAATGTCGTTTTTGAAAATGACGTCACTGTGACGTCATCCAAGCGGCCATCTTGGATTTTTAAACATTTTCTGGTAGAGCTCGATCCAAGGGTAAGGTGTGTATGTTTCAGCCCCCCGCTCAAGGGGTAAGAAAAATAATTAGGGGGGCCATTTCGCCAGCTCCCCCCCCCCCCAGCCCAGGATACGTCCCAAATAGCCCAGGCCAGATAGAGTTAATGGTCGACGGCTGAATATTGAATGACCGAATAGACGCTTGTATATGATTGGATTATGTATGTTACACGCACAATAAAATAGCATAATCCAGGCTACTGGGCCGAAAATTACAAGCGTCTAGTCCGTCATTCATAATCCAGCCGTCGTCCATTAGAGAATACCCGCGTCCATAATCCAAAGACCTATTCCATTTTCCATATAACCGTATTAGCACCAAGTTCAAAAAGACAATCATAGTATACATAAACATAGGCTTGTTTCCTGCAAGAGAGAAGCGGTCAACAGTTTTCAATGATGCCGGCAAGACATCATGATGTTCCAAAAATATCAAATCCGTATCGCTGATCAGTATTCTTAATCCATAATATTCGTTGTAAACTCGTCATCTAAAGAATGATGTATCTCAGTCACGCTTTGATTGTGAAAAGAATGACTGTACAAATGAAGGATATTGAGTTTCAACATGAATGTGGGTCCTATTTCATTTTATGAAGGGTAACTGTATCCTTGTTCAGGGAAAGATAAAACAGGCGGCTCATGAGGAAAACTACATCGCTTCCATTCTGTCAACGCATATTGTCTGCGGAGGCATCACCTCATGTCTGTGGTGACGCCATCTCGTCTTTAGGAAGCGCGCCACTTTCAAATTCGGTGTTGTATTTCATTGTGCTCCTAATATGCGACCTAGTCCCGGGCACCTAACTACACCGTTTTTTTTGCCCTCTCCACCGATGTACCAACACTTCTCCATAGGAGAATTAATTGTTACCAAGAAGGCAGGATACCTTATAATTCGCGGTGGTATGAAGACTACTGGAATAGGCTACAAGCGTCAGACCGGACATGTTGTAGCCAGCCCTCGTCCACGTAGAATTCGAATGAACTAATTCATAAGGCAATATTAGCTGGCATAAGATAAATGTGTATTATAAACAAAAGCTATAGTTTCTTGCATGAGAGAAACATGAGAGAAACAGATTTCAATGATGCCGACCTGACATCATGATGGTCGTATTTTCAAACCTGTAACACTGATCTGTATTCATTTTCCCCAATGAATATTCACGTCGTGTTATTGGGTATTCTATCTCATTCCCGCTTGGGTAGTTGTTGTTCATATGAACATTTTGCAAATGCTGCATTACACACGGTTATACGGTCCGTAGTCCTGGGTTAGGTATAATTAGACACAAGTAACGTAACAAATCGCCAAATAGCTAAGTCCTTAGACGATAGTCCTTTGATACAATGTATCAGTGTGTAATACTGTGTGCCGGTGGGTGATTTTTTAGCCATTATGGTTATGAGATCAAAATCCATGCTCAATAATGAACCTATTCCGATGATGACGTAACGATTGACACCATGCCGGTTATAAATTAAAAATAATAATGAACATTCAAGTATGATTCGCTCCTTTTGATTATCTTTATTTGGCTATCGTTAGCGCATGCAAATATGATACAAATATCAGAGGGGAAATATGAACATTCATCACAATATGTGGGACAGTGAATGTTTCATTTTGAAGCGTGGAATATGTAGTGCTAAATTAGTGTTGTGTGTATTTTCTTTGGTTTTCCAGTTTTCCGTTCATGTGATGATTCTCAATCAGCACAGGAATGGTCTCCTTTTGTCAAGTCCGATAACATTCCATTAACATTTTCTCGTACACCCAAAGCTACACGACTAATTGTTACCTCGATCTCGAAGTCAGACAACTAGATCCTCGTTGCTACATTTCAAGATACGTGAATCACTAGCTTATACTTTATGAGCTCTTTACAACCATATCGAATTCTAATACTGGTTATTAATAATTGTTATTCTCTTAACATTTCACATTTCGTTATAAGAGTTCGTTATGTATAGTCGACAAAGGTGTATCAGAAAAGCTATGATGTTTGCTATAGTACTGGTAACGTTTGGAATTCTGGCAGAGAGGCTGGTAAACGAGGCGTTTGAGAGTCATCCATTACAGGACGTACAGGAAAATCTTTATGGCATTTGAGAATACCATCATTCTGATGGACAACGAGTTTCCATCCCCCAGTGAAGCCGTTAGTATATCAAGGACCTGGCTAATTGATACTAAACCAACTCGCATTGGGAGATGCATACAAGTGTCAATGCTGTCAAATTGTTCACTTGCAGCCTTTGGTGTCCAGATGATATAATTTATGTTTAGTGAAGCTTACAAGATAAGAGGGGTTGTCTCTATTTCCTTCGCCGTGCAGAGACAAATACATGTAAGTGAGTCACATTGATGACTCTCCCGGGGATGTCACGGTAATTCCCAGGAGGAATTAGGGTCATATTCTTCTGAATCCAACGAAATATCAACGATGTCTTTGTTACCATAACTCTCATCGCAAATTTTGCAGCAATTTGCACATCAACATAGACATATGCAATATCTGGGTTTAATTTTAACACATCATAAAATACATTTATCGAACAAGATAGCTGAAGTAAAGTTGGGATGATTTCAGAGAACACAAAACCCCTCGAGAGCTTAATGGGGGGATACTGAGATGCCTGGAATACTTTCCATTTTGATATCCGAGGATATGCCGATATACTCGACGATGCCGATATGATACGGTACATTGGCTGATTTCACGTGAAGCGCATGTAACCATACCCTGCTCTCTCAAGTAAAAAGATGTAAAGATCTGGAGGGAATTTGGATTAATGTCACACTTAAGTTTATTTCAGTCATATGGTGGCAGCCAACTTGGTTGTTGGAGGAAGGAACCACCAGATAAGCGCTTATGTACTATTTACAATGCTGGTAAGGTACAAATGTAGGAGACGAATTCCACTTTTTAATGGAATGTAATAAATATGATAATTTTCATGACATATTTTTATTTCAATGTGATAGCATGAGTGCCAATTTTGCTCAACTCGATATTTCAGACAAATTTATTTGGCTTTTGTCGTGCGAGGATCCAATTGTTGTGAAAACTTTAGGTAAGTTTGTTCATGATTGTATGAGCTTACGTAGTAATATGATTGATGGTTCTGCATATAAACATGACAAATTTGTCACTGGTACAGGAATGACAGATAACGATAGCTAAAATACCTTTTAAGTGTTACACACATATACTGATATACCCATTAGTTATATATATATTGTTTGTAAATCAAATTATTTCTAATCAACTACATTATTCTATATGTATATATATATACTTAAGTATTTCCGTTTAATTGTATATCTAGTGTGACCAGCAAATAAAGAACCTTGAACCACCCATCGGCAAGTAACTGGCAAACATTCACACATGCACCAGCAGGGCTCGAACTCGTGTAGGTTCAGTGGTGTTAGGCAAGCGGTCAACAGCGAAGCGCCTTAGACCACTCGTCCACCGAGGGCCCCAAGTAAGTGAGTAGTCAGCACTAATTTCAAACAGGCATAAAGTGAAATTAAATACTAAACTCAATTCTGTTTAGTAGTAGAGAAGTAGTTTTCAGTGATGGAAGTAACACATCATGATGCTCTATTCCTAAAGTCATTATCACTGACAAGTATTCCTTAATTCCAAGTCATTTCCTCGAGTCTAATGTAGCGGAGTCACGCTTTGATTTTTATTTTTTTTTGTCACGCTTTGATTGTTTTTGTTTTGTCACGCTTTGACTGCATTATTCATTTGAAAACCATGGAGATGTAAAAAAAACCTGACGGACAGATGGCTCTTAGTCCCAGTGTGAAGGCTAAGAATGCCCGGTGGCTAGGAGTGTCCGCCTCCTATCTTCTAACCCAGGTAAGACACTTTCTCCACATTGGAGACAAGTGTCCGTCTTTAGTTGCGATAGAAAGGGATATGAAAAGGGACATTCCTCACCAGGACATTCTTATCCATCACACCGGGTTAAGCGGAATTAGCCACAAGTTACGAAAAGTAGCGTCAGATATTACTCAAGCTTCGATCGTATTTTCCCGTTACTCTGCGCTATCTATCACATGATCTTAGAATGAAGGCGTTTGGTGAAATAGCCCGGTTTGATCAGTTTCTGCAATATATATTCAAGTTCTTCTAGAATCTTGCTATTCAGACATTTAAATATGTTAAAAATATATCATCTCTCTTGTCCAGCGGTCGACGTGGAAGCAAGTCCCTTTCATTTTTGTAAAGATATATGCACACTGTCGCTTATATGGGGATTGCCCAAGGCATGACCAGAGTTAGTTGGATAAGAAGGAAAGTACTTTGAACTGATAATCTTTTGTCAATCTTTTGCGTATGCGAACAGATATAGGTCTGCCGAAAGTGGTGCACAATCTGTACCCGTTTTGTTACCGAATGGCTTCTGGCATTAGTGTACTGGTGACCAGTTGTATTGAACATCGATATTATCAATTAACTGAGGAATACTTTAGATCTTGATGAAGGATGGTAGTATATAGTCCAGAAATTCCAAGAGGACACGCGTTTGTACGGTACGTGTCCTTCGTCATCTAGTTCTTCCGGAAGATTTCTTGAATTTAGACAATGATTTAGAGGAGAAAGATACTAGTTATTGACATTGGTTCGAGCGTCAAGAAACTTCATGCCGGTATCATTAAAATATACCGACTGCTTCTCAGTTGTGTTTTATGTGGAACTCATGCCGGCATCATTAAAAAATGCTGACCGCTTCTCAGTTGTGTTTTATATACATGCATATGCATTTGTATTTTTTCATACAAGCGTCTAGTCCGTCATTCATAATTCAGCCGTCGTCCATTAAAGAATATCCGCGTCCATAATCCAAAGACCTATTCCATATCCATATAACAGTATTAGCACCAAATACAAAAAAGACAATCATAGTATACATAAACATAGGCTAGTTTCCTGCAAGAGAGAAGCGGTCAACAGTTTTCAATGATGCCGACAAGACATCATGATGTTCCAAAAATATCAAATCCGTATCGCTGATCAGTATTCTTAATCCATAATATTCGTTGTAAAGTCGTCATCTAAAGAATGATGTATCTCAGTCACGCTTTGATTGTGACTGTTCATATGAGTACCATGAGGATCTTGAAGTACATGGGTTCATACGGTCCCTAGCCCCGGGTTAAGCGGAATTAGACACAAGCTACGAAACGTAGCGCCATAGATCCTGCACGCTACGTTCGTATTTTGCTATCAGCATGCGATATGTATCGCCAAATTTGAGAAACTTTGAGTGGAGGCGCTTGGTGGAATAGCCCTGTTTTATGAGTTTCTGCAACAATGTTTTGTGACGTTGATTAAAATCGTCACATTTAACACAGGATCTAGCAAATGTTACTAGGCGTGATATGTATACGCCATATGCAGGTCCCACTGGAATATTACTGTCCAGAAAGGGATAGTTTACGATGTCGAAATTGTAATCATCTCTTTTGTCATAAAGTCGACGAGAGAGAATGCCCGCTTCATTTTTGTAGAGATATAGATATATAGATTCATTGCTGCTTAAATGTTGGTGCTAATAGCGTCTTATTTGTGCTGTCTTTCGACTCTGAACGCGGAAATTCGGGGCTGCTGACTCACAATTTCCGTGTAATGGGCTTTTCTGAGCTCACAATGATTTATCTGAAAATACACGTTATTGGATATGAATGGAAGGATCAGCAATCACGGTTATAAATGATCATGACCAATGTGTAATGCGACTTTCGATTATTTTTTGTGTGATTTTCTGTATAATATCAGAGATTAGTGAAGGCATGCATTATTCAGATCTATACCGGTTTATGTGTAAATATTTTAGTTATATCCGGGTAAATGTCGAGCGATTAACAAGAAATGTAGACATTGTATATGTTTAAACCAGACATTATATGGCATGGTGTTGATCCTCTGTATGGATACTGTGAGAATCGAAGAATAAAACGCTGAAAAAGCTATAAATGACAAAGAACAAGCAGATTTCGCCAATATATCTAAATATACATTGTGGTATGTTTAGTCTTCTGTCAATGCGATGAATAAATATGTATAAATTTACCCAAACTTGTACATGTGGCGAGAATGTAGGAGAATATGGAATACAATTAATGTTAGTAAGATCAAGCAAATACCATGGGCAATAACCCTCACAGTACCTGTATACTGATCCGGACAATGATGAATCAATCTGTACAATCGACGAATATAGCATTATCAATGGCGACTCAATGATCCGTCGGTCAATGCACTGCACGCATCTTTACAGGTAATGGTATGTCAGCATGAATGGTGGTACAAAGTGAAATTCTATATCGATATATTCCAAGTAACGAGTTGGAAACAGGCGCGGTGAAAAGATATGAGAACGATAAACAACTGCGTTCAAATGCCTAAATTATTCATGGCAAACAGGGGAGACGAAGAGTTTAACAAGGGAATACTGTTGCTTGGAACAAAATGTATTGACAGATCGATTTTCAGCAAGCCAGACAAGCATAAGCTCTGTGTCTAGATGACATTGGCTCTGATTATATATGAACGTTTACATTCGTCAGTGATGAATGACTGTAGACAACACCAGCGAAGATACTAAAAATACATGAACACTGAAAGGTTTCCACCGCGGTTTTGGTTGGTTTCGACGTTACTAGGAATGACAGAAATCCAGAGAAATTATGTGATAAACTAGAATCTGTTTGTAGAATATAGGCGAAAATGAAGAAAATCAGAAAAAGTAATAAAAAATGTAGAAAATATTTTTAAAAGTCGATGTTACCTATGGGCCACTGTCAGCTTCAGCTTTATCGATCTTATTATTTGTCTGCATGGATTTTGATGCTGATGGTGTCTTATGAGTAAGGACTTTCGATTATGGACGCGAAAATTGTTTATGAAACATGGCCTGGTCCTGAATGTCAGATCGGTAGCGTGTATCTGGCATGGGGCGCGCTCTCCTCCATCCCACTAGTAATAGTTAGCTGAAATTCTGTGACTTTGTAGCTTATCATATTGACGTAATTTTGACCTATTTACATAATATCCGAGCAGAGGATCATGGGTAATTTCAAAATGGCATCACTGTGACGTCAACAGCTCGACCAACTTGAATCGTTTTACATTTGCTGGAAGAACTTCACCCAAGGGCATAGTGCAGTGTTTTAGCTCCCTATAGTATCAGAGATAACGAAAATATTTAGGAAGGTGGGGCGGAATCATCCCCCAGGATGCGCTGCACCTAAAACCACCCAAGCCAGATAGGATTAACATACATCGCCCTGAGCGAGGGCAAGGAATCTCTCGCCTGTATCATCCCGTGGTCTGGAGGTGAACACGCTCTTCACATCGCAAAGAAGTTACGATAATTGTTAAGGGTCGGGATGACATATTGATGCTTCGACCTTCAAATTGGAACGGACAATAAAACCCAGTATTTACGATGAATAAGTATAACTGGTTTTGTCATCGATAATAATTTGACCGACAGGCTGTCATGGTGGATACATACTTCATAGCCATAGAGTTTATGTCTATTTATTTTGGATGAAATAACCCTGCTTTTTTCGGAAAATGTTAACCGTAACTCAAGAACAGAATACATATATGATATGTGAACCTGTCTGAGTGTATAGCTGATCCATTTGGGTTAGTCTATTTTCTATAATATTCTCAGCAAAGAAGATTGAAGATGGCGGCCACTTCATGAATTTCGTAAAAATGCATCAACACTCCTGATGAAGTGATGAAGGGACCTAAATATAGAGAGCCGGGAAAAATAAACCCGAAGGCGGACCAGAAGATCGTCTTGACTGCACTGAAAGAGTATGTTATTGAGTGGTCAAAGCGAGAAAAAGTTGAATCTACAGTATTCACTCACTGACTGGACCTCACCAAGAACAAGGTCGTTGAAACAATCCACGTTACTGACAGTAGTACCCTTCCCCAAGCAAAACAAGTACTGAGAAACCTCAGTTCGCAAGAAGTTCTAGCAAATCTCCAAAGTAAATTCGCCATAGTGCCAGCGGGCAAAGCTCCTAATAATATATGTAAATATTTTTATTACCAGGTGCTGGTTAAGTATAAGCAAACCATCGCCGAATAAGTCTACTTACTCCCAAACAGCATTTACTCTGGAATATTTATTTAACAACCACAAACCGTTTCTCATGAAAAGAGATATTGTCTTCCAACCAATTATAACGATATAGCGAAAGTGTACTGGACTCCCAAAATGCATATATCACCACATAAAGATAGATTCATAGCTGGTTCTAGGAGCTGCACCACCAAGCTTTTTCAACCATGTCGACGAGGGCCCTTCAGGAGGTAAAAGCATTTTGAGAAAGGTATTGCGTCAGTATTTCTAAAAACTCTGGCGTTGAATGTATGTGGATATTGAAAAACTCAAAATGTCTTACGGAAGATCTTGATGCTAAATGTCACATACCGTACAGACATGTATCCACATGGGATTTCTCGACTCTGTATACTACAATCCCGCACCAGGATCTTATTGTCCGTCTTAGTTCATTAATAGTTGAAGAAAACTTATCGCCGATATATTAATGCCAGAAGCCATAAATCATTTTTTAGCTCTACTACATACAAGGAATATCATGCATTGGATGTTTCTTTGTTGATAGAGTTGCTCGAATTTCTCATTAATAATATCTATGTGAAATTTGGCAACACAATATATCAACAGCATATAGGTATTCCAATGGGTACTAATTGTGCACCCCTGCTGGCTGACCTATATCTGTTCTCATATGAATATAACTATATTCGGTTTCAAATTACAACGCATATAAGGGAAGTGGGAAGAGATGCCGACATACTGACAGAGCCACATGACTTCACAGTATAGTCTTCTGGTTAACCTATTCTAAAGCACATAACAAGAATCTAACGATTCATGATATGTGTTGTATCTCAGGTACGCTTTTATTGTACCTGTTCATGTGGCAACTTGGATGATATGACCAAACGGCCCCTAGCACCGGCATAAGCGGTATTAGATACAAATCTAGAGAGCTATGATGGAAATGCTCTGACAACTCGTATACTGGTAATTGGCGAGCTGTTTCGCTGTGACAACTCGTACATTGGAGATTGGTGAGCTGTATCGTCGTCAGATGTAAATGACGGCACTTAACACAAAAGACTAGTCTGTAATGCCCGATGTCGACCCAGCATTAACTTCCCACAAGTGCCAACATATATCAAAGACCAAAAGGTCTGCACAGGAGGCGGGCCTCGGGGACGAAACGTCCACCAGCAGAATCTCGCCATATACAGGAAAAAATTACAACACATATAAGGGAAGTAGGAAGAGGTGCCGACATACTGACTGCGTCACATGACTTCACAGAATAGTCTTCTGATTAACCTATTCTTAAGCACATACCAAGAATCTAACGATTCGTGATATGTGTTGTATCTCAGGTACGCTTTTATTGCACCTGTTCATGTGGCA
>JAVTVY010027149.1:0-11456 GCA_036873755.1 Hanleya hanleyi
GCAGAAAATTGGCACTGTCCTGCAGGACATGTCTGGCAGAAAATTGGCACTGTCCTGCAGGACATGTCTGGCAGAAAATTGGCACTGTCCTGCAGGACATGTCTGGCAGAAAATTGGCACTGTCCTGCAGGACATGTCTGGCAGAAAATTGGCACTGTCCTGCAGGACATGTCCGGCAGAAAATTGGCACTGTCCTGCAGGACATGTCCGGCAGAAAATTGGCACTGTCCTGCAGGACATGTCTGGCAGAAAATTGGCACTGTCCTGCAGGACATGTCCGGCAGAAAATTGGCACTGTCCTGCAGGACATGTCTGGCAGAAAATTGGCACTGTCCTGCAGGACATGTCCAGCAGAAAATTGGCACTGACCTGCAGTACATGTCCGGCAGAAAATTGGCACTGTCCTGCAGGACATGTCCGGCAGAAAACTAGCACGGTACTGCAGGACATGTCTGGCAAAAAACTGGCACTGTCCTGCAGGACATGTCTGGCAGAAAATTGGCACTGTCCTGCAGGACATGTCTGGCAGAAAATTGGCACTGTCCTGCAGGACATGTCTGGCAGAAAATTGGCACTGTCCTGCAGGACATGTCTGGCAGAAAATTGGCACTGTCCTGCAGGACATGTCTGGCAGAAAATTGGCACTGTCCTGCAGGACATGTCTGGCAGAAAATTGGCACTGTCCTGCAGGACATGTCCGGCAGAAAATTGGCACTGTCCTGCAGGACATGTCCGGCAGAAAATTGGCACTGTCCTGCAGGACATGTCTGGCAGAAAATTGGCACTGTCCTGCAGGACATGTCCAGCAGAAAATTGGCACTGACCTGCAGTACATGTCCGGCAGAAAATTGGCACTGTCCTGCAGGACATGTCCGGCAGAAAACTAGCACGGTACTGCAGGACATGTCTGGCAAAAAACTGGCACTGTCCTGCAGGACATGTCCAGCAGAAAATTGGCACTGTCCTGAAGGACATGTCCGGCAGAAAATTGGCACTGTCCTGCAGGACATGTCCGGCAGAAAATTGGCACTGACCTGCAGGACATGTCTGGCAGAAAATTGGCACTGTCCTGCAGGACATGTCTGGCAGAAAATTGGCACTGTCCTGCAGGACATGTCTGGCAGAAAATTGGCACTGTCCTGCAGGACATGTCTGGCAGAAAATTGGCACTGTCCTGCAGGACATGTCCGGCAGAAAATTGGCACTGACCTGCAGGACATGTCCAGCAGAAAATTGGCACTGACCTGCAGGACATGTCCAGCAGAAAATTGGCACTGTCCTGAAGGATATGTCCGGCAGAAAATTGGTGCTGTCCTGCAGGACATGTCCAGCAGAAAATTGGCACTGACCTGCAGTACATGTCCGGCAGAAAATTGGCACTGTCCTGCAAGACATGTCCGGCAGAAAACTAGCACGGTACTGCAGGACATGTCCGGCAAAAAACTGGCACTGTCCTGCAGGACATGTCCAGCAGAAAATTGGCACTGTCCTGCAGGACATGTCCGGCAGAAAATTGGCACTGTCCTGCAGGACATGTCCAGCAGAAAATTGGCACTGTCCTGCAGGACATGTCCAGCAGAAAATTGGCACTGTCCTGCAGGACATGTCCGGCAGAAAATTGGAACTGTCCTGCAGTTTTTCAATCAGTTTACATGTATTTTAATTTTATGCCGGATAATTCTTGACAAAAGTCCTGCAAGTATTTGGTGAACATTTCAACCCCTGATGTATGTACATGTGCAAATAAAGACAAGATGAAAAGATCACATAATGTAGATGAAATACTTAATGAAACACACATAATATTATGATAGGCCTACATGTAAAATCTAACTTAATGAATCCTTTGATTGTGTAGAAATGATGAGAGATGTCTTAAGTTGCCCTCAAGGGGTTAACAGTCCTGACATACTTTTACAGAGGTCACAAGAGGTCGGGTCATAATTCATCTTTTCCTCCCTTAACTGGCCTGTCAGCAAACATACCGACCAACAAGACATGAGCAAATGACAGGATGCTAGGGGGCAAAATAATAAAAAACAAAAAATGGATAAACGTTGAAGTATCTTTATCAAGCAGGTGATGTCATGACTGAAGAATGTGAGCTGACAGGTAAACTAGAGGCCTACCTGTACATGTATGTACCTGAACTACCTATACATGTGGATGAAATAGTTAGATCAACCGGAGGCGGATAAGACCATTAAAGGGAACATGGACTGGCCAGGTTACAGCTTCAACCTGTACTTAATAACTCATGATGAGCTCAACCAAAATGTTATTGGAGTTTGCTGAGCTTATGCCAATAATATTATTCGGTACCAGTATACGGTACTAACCTACTTCTTGTCAGCTTGAAAAAAGTTGGGGGTTCTTTAATAACACTCCTTTTACAATGTATATAAGATATAACAAAATTCTGTTGAAAAACATGAAAATCAAAAAATGAATGCTGCCAGAATTTTACAGAATGACCTAAATTTAACTGCATGTATTCACTTCATGAATGTTTGATCTCATAAAAATAGCATGATGGGTCCAAAAACGAGAGTGTAAGTCAACATTTTTCTTTCATTCAAATATGTAGCAATGATCATTTAGAAGATAAAAATAAAATGATTTTTCAAGAAAATTGACCAAAAACAAGTCAAATATTTCTTAACCTATTGCTTCTAATTTTTCGAACAGCAGTTTTAGAATTAAAAGCAGAATAAAACCATCTTTATGTCAACTGAGACTAAATACTGAGGCATGGATATGTTATTATCCCAAGAACTAAAAATACAGCTAGTGAAATTTATAGAATGTTATCAGAATTTCTCTCAGCTGATGCCTGAAGATAAATTTTGCTGTCTGAATAATTAGAAGAAAAAGAGTAGAACTACCATCTCATGATCAGCTCATTCACAATATTGTTGGAGTTTGCTGGCATAATGAACTTTTAAAAAGTTGGGGTTTTCTTTTAACTTTTTCAAATATCAATTCATTTATATATTAGATTTAACAAAACTATTAAAAATTGATAAAAATAATTATACATATATAACGGAAGCATACAGTATGGTAGGGAACCAGAATTTATACAGAATGGCCTAAAGTTAACCACTCACTGTTTAACTTCATGAATGTTTGCTCTAATCATAAAAATAGCTCATGCCCAGGTGGGATTGAGAAGCATGTGTGGTCTGAATTAGGGATTCTTGCTCATGTACCGCTAATTTTACCTAACTTAGATCATTTATCTGCAATAAGGTTCTGGTCAGCCACCAGATTGATCTGTGGCCTACATGTATATACCCTAAAAAGACGAGAAAAAAGTAAGAATTTTTCTTTAAAAAATCTGGTTTTAAGAAAAATTCTAAATTTTTTCTTGTTTAAATAAAATATACTTATCCCACTCCAAATTTAACTTCAACAAGAAAAAAAAATCTTAAAATTTAACTTATTAATTTTGAGTAAAATTATCTTATTTCAAGAAAATTTTAGGGCATTATCTTAAATAAGTAGGGTATTTTTGGCAGTGGTATATGTAGCAATATCATTCTTCATGAAATATAATTGGACCTGAAAGATACTGAAAGACAAGGTCACCCATCCGTGATATTCTGGTATAATCACATTGAAGCTACATGTACTTTTGTCAGATAATTCGATCTTGAAAAATTGCTCAAGAATGATAATCTTTAATATGCTAATGGTTTGATATAGGCCTTTTTTGTGATTTCAACAACAAATTTATTTTTACTTTATACTTTGATATTAGGAACTATCGGACGCTGCCACAGTCCTGACATAGTGGCACCATAAATATGGCATAGACATATGGAGTGATCTTTGGTGTAAACATTGAGGTGAACAGAGACGGTCACCTTATCTCCCCTACTGGACTGCAAGTGGATTAGTCTAGATGCGACCGTGATGTCATAATGCTATTAAAAATTCATGGTATGGGTGCTCAGAACACCAAATTCAATTGAAATACGTAAGATCATATATAGCAACATGTACGATTGGGGAGCATTGATAGGTTATCAATTTATTAAGATTGTAGGTCAATGTCAGTCATGTTTAATAAAATTCTGGTCAATGAGTGAGTGAATAGACTTTATAAACATCACTTTCAACAATATTTCAGCTATATATCACGACGAACCAACTAAGCACCACCCAGCCAAGTTGCGTTCCTGCTACTCAAAGAAGAAATCTTTGAAGCATCATGGAACCAGACAACCTCCATCCACCCTATTAAACACTGAGGACAACACACAAGACACAGACAGGACGCTTACATGGTGCAATAAAGACAAGTCATATTACATTGCTAGACATAACATTATCATCCAAGTTGCCACATGAACAGGTACAATAAAAGCGTACCTGAGATACAACACATATCACGAATCGTTAGATTCTTGGTATGTGCTTTAGAATACGTTAACCGGAAGACTATACTGTGAAGTCATGTGGCTCTGCCAGTATGTCGGCACCTCTTCCCACTTCCCTTATATGTGTTGTAATTATCAAGTTCGGTCAATGAGCACTGACCAGAGTCAATTGTGAGAGGATAGCTATAATTTTCAAGAGATAGTGTCAACAAATACGAAAAATACTGTAAATGTCGGTCATTTTCAATAAGGTATGAACTTGTAGAGGCTTTAATATAATTATTCAAGATATGTTAACAGAGATGATGGGCAGACGACAAAAAAGTAGGACAAAGTAGGACAGATCCTGAAAAAGTAGGACAGGTGGGTCCAAGTTATGTACAGTACTCACTCTGTAACTCTTGTGTCCAGATTTCCCACCCACAGCTTACATCCATCACCGATATCACTGTGGTCATCCTGGGGTATGTTGATTGGAGACACCTGGAGCGAAATACAGTAAATACTACTAGGTGAAAAAACAGGCGAGTGAAGACTGAAAATGAAGGTAATAGTTGGCTTAACAAGCGTTCTGAGAACCCCAACATCTCGCCTTGCGGGGTCATCCGCCAAAGGTGCAGCAGTATTGAAAGCATACATGTAGAGCAAACAATAAGGTCTGGAATAAGTGATGCGGTACAGACAATAATGTCTGGAATAGATTATCTGGTAGAGACAATAACATCAGTCCCATGTGGGATTACTGGCAAAAGTTAATCCCATGTAGGATGGATAGGTCAGTGCAGTCGGATTACTGGTACATAGGGCATTCCAGTGTGAGATTACTGCTGGGTGGACCAGTCCCATGTTATCATGGTTATTACTGATGGATAGTCCTCTGTGGGATTACTGCTGGATAGTCCAGTCCCAAGTGGGATTACTACCATCACCATCATGGTATGGATGGTAGTGATGGTATGGATGGTAGTGATGGTATGGATGGTAGTGATGGTATGGATGGTATTGATGGTAGTGATGGTATGGATGGTATTGATGGTAGTGATGGTATGGATGGTATGGATGGTAGTGATGGTAGGAATGGTATGGATGGTAGTGATGGTATGGATAGTAGTGATGGTAGAAATGGTAGTGATGGTATGGATGGTAGTGATGGTATGGATGGTAGTGATGGTATAGATGGCAGTGATGGTATAGATGGCAGTGATGGTATGGATGGTAGTGATGGCATGGATGGTAGTGATGGTAGTGATGGTATGGATGGTAGTGATGGTAGGAATGGTAGTGATGGTATGGATGGTAGTGATGGTATGGATAGTAGTGATGGTAGAAATGGTAGTGATGGTATGGATGGTAGTGATGGTATGGATGGTAGTGATGGTATAGATGGCAGTGATGGTATGGATGGTAGTGATGGCATGGATGGTAGTGATGGTAGGAATGGTAGTGATGGTATGGATGGTAGTGATGGTATGGATGGTAGTGATGGTAGGAATGGTAGTTATGGTATGGATGGTAGTGATGTTATGGATACTAGTGATGGTAAAAATGGTAGTGATGGTATGGATGGTAGTGATGGTATGGATGGTAGTGATGGTATAGATGGCAGTGATGGTATGGATGGTAGTGATGGCATGGATGGTAGTGATGGTAGTGATGGTAGGAATGGTAGTGATGGTATGGATGGTAGTGATGGTATGGATGGTAGTGATGGTAGGAATGGTATGGATGATAGGAATGGTAGTGATGGTATGGATGGTAGTGATGGTATGGATGGTAGTGAAGGTAGGAATGGTATGGATGGTAGTGATGGTATGGATGGTAGTGATGGTAGGAATGGTAGTGATGGTATGGATGGTATGGATGTGACGGTATGGATGGTAGTGAAGGTATGGATGGTAGTGATGGTATGGATGGTAGTGATGGTAGGAATGGTAGTTATGGTATGGATGGTAGTGATGGTATAGATGGTAGTGATGGTATGGATGGTAGGATGGCATAGATGGTAGTGATGGTATGGATGATAGTGATGGTATGGATGATAGTGATGGTATGGATGGTAGTGATGGTATGGATGGATGATAGTGATGGTATGGATGCTAGTGATGGTATGGATGGTAGTGATGGTATGGATGGTAGTGATGGTAGGAATGGTAGTCATGGTGTGGATGGTAGTGATGGTAGTGATGGTATGGATGTTAGTGATGGTATGGATGGTAGTGATGGTAGGAATGGTATGGATGGTAGTGATGGTATGGATGGTAGTGATGGTATGGATAGTAGTGATGGTATGGATGGTAGTGATGGTATGGATGGTAGGAATGGTATGAATGGTAGTGATGGTATGGATGGTAGTGATGGTATGGATAGTAGTGATGGTATGGATGGTAGGAATGGTAATGGTGGCATGGATGGTAGTGATGGCATGGATGGTAGTGATGGTATGGATGGTAGTGATGGTAGGAATGGTAGCGATGGTATGGATGGTAGTTATGGTATGGATGGTATTGATGGTATGGATGGTAGTGATGGTAGGAATGGTAGTTATGGTATGGATAGTAGTGATGGTATGGATGGTAGTGATGGTATGGATGGTAGTGATGGTATGGATGGTATTGATGGTAGTGATGGTATGGATGGTAGTGATGGTAAGAATGGTATAGATGGTAGTGATGGTATGGATGGTAGTGATGGTATGGATGGTAGGAATGGTAGTGATGTTATGGATGGTAGTGATGGTATGGATGGTAGTGATGGTATGGATGGTAGTGATGGTATGGATGGTAGTGATGGTAGGAATGGTATGGATGGTAGGAATGGTATGAATGGTAGTGATGGTATGGATGGTAGTGATGGTATGGATGGTATGGATAGTAGTGATGGTATGGATGGTAGTGATGGTATGGATGGTAGGAATGGTATGAATGGTAGTGATGGTATGGATGGTAGTGACGGTATGGATGGTATGGATAGTAGTGATGGTATGGATGGTAGGAATGGTATGGATGGTAGTGATGGTATGGATGGTAGTGATGGTATGGATGGTAGTGATGGTAGGAATGGTAGCGATGGTATGGATGGTAGTGATAGTATGGATGGTAGTGATGGTATGGATGGTAGTGATGGTAGGAATGGTAGTGATGGTATGGATGGTAGGAATGGTAATGATGGTATGGATGGTAGTGATGGCATGGATGGTAGTGATGGTATGGATGGTAGTGATGGTAACGATGGTAGTGATGGTATGGATGGTAGTGATGGTATGGATGGTAGTGATGGTAGGAATAGTAGTTATGGTATGGATGGTAGTGATGGTATGGATGGTAGTGATGGTAGTGATGGTATGGATGGTAGTGATGGTAGGAATGGTATGGATGGTAGTGATGGTATGGATGGTAGTGATGGTAGGAATGGTAGTGATGGTATGGATGGTAGTGATGGTATGGATGGTATCACAGGTACATCTTTTAATCATAAGAAACATGTGTACCAAGTTTCATAATCATTCAATGACAACTGACAACTGCAGCAAACTGTGGTGTACAGATGTACATGTGCACTTCGGCTAAACGCAAAACTCAATCAGTTGCCATAATTTGGAGAAAAATTAATATTTCATCTCACAAATAGCACAAATAAATCCTCCAATCATAAGAAACATTTGTACCAAGTTTCGTAATCATCCAATGAGAGCTGACAACTGCAGCAAACTTATCATGTACATGTATATGTATACATGTAGAGGCCTACATGTACAATTTTACTCAAACAGAAAAACTCTTCATTTGCCATAATTTGGAGAAAAATTAACATTTCTTGTCAAAAATAGCACAGGTACACCAATCATAAGAAAACATGTGTACCAAGTTTCATAATCATCCAATGACAGCTGACAACTGGAGCAAAATTACCATGTAGATGTATATGTATTAAGATGTAGAGGCCTGTATGTACAATTTACCTAAACGCAAAACTCAATCAGTTGCCATAATTTTGAGAAAATTTAATATTTCTTCTCAAAAATAGCACAGGTACATCCTCTTATCATAAGAAACATGTGTACCAAGTTTCATAATCATCCAATGACAGCTAACAACTGGAGCAAACTTACCATGGACATGTATATGTACAATTTACCTAAACAGAAAACTCTTCATTTACCATAATTTGGAGAAAAATTAATATTTCTTGTCAAAAATAGCACAGGTACATCCTCTAATCATAAAAAAACATGTGTACCAATTTTCATAATCATCCAATGACAGCTGACAACTGGAGCAAAGTTACCATGTAGATGTATATGTATACATGTAGAGGCCTACATGTACAATTTACCTAAACAGAAAACTCTTCATTTGCCATAATTTTGAAAAAAATTAATATTTCTTCTCCAAAATAGCACAGGTACATCCTCTTATCATAAGAAACATGTATACCAAGTTTCATAATCATCCAATGACAGCTGACAACTGCAAGAAACTTTCCAAGTACAGATGTACATGTGCACTTCAGCTAAACACAAAACTCATTCATAGGGATTTTAACATTAGAGTACCCCAGGGGTAGTACCCCCAGGTGGCATACCCACTTTTATATTTTTTATATTTTTTTTATATTTTTTCTAATTTTTCTAGATTTTTTTTTAACTTGCTAAACCAAAAACCCATTCATTTCCAGGCAGGGGACACCGACACCGACACCGACACCGACACCGACGACGACATCCTCTTTCCCCCTCTCACAATATCTCCCCTTTACTTCGTAAGGCGAGATAAAAATGTTTATGTCATGATAGACTGTTTGAGAAACTCCTATAGCATCATGGGATATCATTCACCTAGGGGAGTGACTGTGTAGTTCATTGGTTGATCTAAATTTTTGAAAAGTCATTGCAGGAATGTAACTGGCTGTTGGAGAAAACTGGAAAACAACCAAACACAGTTTCTAAATTTGGCTAAATCGTACAACTTTTGAAGGCCATATTCAGGATAACGATGTGAGTAATACAATTAACGTAATTAAGTTTTTCCTCAACATTTCACTCATACTGTCTCTCAGTGTATTGAAAAGCAGCTTCTACAACAGGATTATGAGAGAGACGTCTTCCCAGTCCCTTTTGATGTCAGACATTATGTTAACGATGTCATAATCAAGGGCGTAGAGAAGTTTTCAAGTTTGGGGGGCTTAAAAGGGAGAGAATCTGAGAGGGATTGTTTTGTTTTTTTTAAATTGATGGTACATGTAAATTGGCACTCCCTGGGAGTATTTCAGTGGTATGAGATTGTAACAATTGAACTTTTAATTTGTGCGAAACTGCCATGATAAGTTGAACAGTGGCCACATACAAGCTCATTCAATCCCGAGTTTGCGCTACAATTGAAGTTAATCCTCCTATTTTGTCCCGAAAGCAGCGGGCGGTGCATCTTGATGCCTGGCTGACCACATGAGTTCTGGTTCGTTAATAGGGTCACTTTGCTATCTCTTTAATATTTCTCCACTCTGTAAAATATTTCCAACACATATAATAATGCTACAGTGAATACAAATCGACCAAATGTCGACCAGATTCCACATCTATCATGCACTTCTTGGAGTTCTTGTTAACATAGTATTTTTAATTGAAGATGCCAGCTTATCAAAAATGTAAGCTTTGTGGTCCTTTCTTGGAATAGTAAAAAAAAGAAGATATTTTCATACCGGTAACCTATTTCTTCTAATTTTTCGAACAGCATTTTTAGACTTAGAAGCAGAAAAAAACATCTTTATGTCAACTGAGGCTAAATACTGTGGCATGGATATGTTATTTATCTTAAGAACTGAAAAGACAACTAGTAAAATTTGTGAAATGTTAGCAGAATGTCTCTCTGCAGTTGCATGAAGTTAACTTTTGTCGTCTGAATAATAGTTATCAAAGAGTGACTTCCGGTTAAGATTAGATTTTATATCTTTATTTCTAGGGTTTCTCTGTGACAATTAGTTGAGGGTTTGTATATCTCTTGTTAGTGAATAAATAAATACTAAACAAATATCAGGGATCTCAATGGAAAACGAAAGAAGTTTATAATATGCTCAACCAACACGTCACTGTTTTTTTCATCCAATCAGGTGATATTCGATTGGATTAGAGCACACTGTTCCACTCTCGGAGACAGTTGCACAAGATTTGAGCCCATGCAGAATCGTCAATTTGTTGCTTTGTCCACTGATTGCAATCTTATTCTAGGCCTACTACACATAGTACACACTGAAGGTGATAAGTTTACTTTCATTGTATTAATCAACAATTGATAAAGATAGGAGATAAGAGAAACATTTTTCTTCTCTGCTATGTTTGTTTTCTGTTTCTTTGTTTCTTTCCTTTCTTGTTTTGCTTCTTGTTGTTTGTTTGGTTTTTTCGCAAGCCCTCAAAATTTGGGGAGGCCGAAGCACCCAAGCCCCCCCCCCCCCGGCAATTAATGCAGAGAACGGAATAGATCTGTGGCAATGTATCATTGCGACATCGGTAATCTCTCCATGACAAGGTCACAAGTTCTGACATGTTTGTGGCACTGTGAACTGCAATGAATAATTATATTAAAATTGTTAAAACTGAAGTCATAAAACAAGAATTACAAATCTTATAATTTAGAAGATTATCTTGAATTTGACATAAACTTTTGACAAAAAGTACCACACTTCAACATTATGAAGTTTCCCATGCACTCTGATAATCCCATGCACAATGCCTATTACGTTTTTTCTCCAAAGTCGTAAAAAAAAAATTCAAACAAAACTGATGCAATATATGTACATTAAAAATGGCGTCACAAACTCACTGCTACATGTATACTCATTACCAGTGTAGATTAATGAGTAATATTTCAACTCAACTTTCTCTACAACAATATTTATGTACAATCATAGCTCTGAATAAATACTTTTAAGTGAAGAGTTATTATAAAACAGGTTGGAATAAATATCTTCTTTTTTTTTGGAAATTGATGTGCATAAACATGGGAGTTTATCTCAAACAATAAACAAATTTCATTTTCCATTAGTTTTATTGCTTCTAGGAGATGTCATAAACACGACCAT
>JAVTVY010027150.1:0-112737 GCA_036873755.1 Hanleya hanleyi
CCTGAGGGCTCCATGGACGGCTGATCGTGGATGCTGATGAAGTTTGTGTGAAGTGTGATTTCTTCACAAAGTCTCGATCAGTTACATTTCTCCTATATGACAGGCAGGTGTGTATATCATATCAAAATTATGAAACTAATGCTGGTTGAAATTTTTAGCGCGCGGTTTCGTAGCGGATAATTCGATTTGGATAATTCGCAAGTGTAAATTTGCAACAACAACAACAACAACACGTTAGTATATGTTTAGAGAACGAATGTAAAACGTTTATGTTTATAAACAAAACAGATAGCCCCTGCATTACATTAGCTAGCAGCATGACAAATAAACACCAGCTGTGGAAAACCAGTTCAACAAGCTAAACCCTATACGGCCCAAGTCAACCTGGCTTGGCTTGCTGCTCCATAACGAACTTCCATGCAGGTCATTGGTCACTGCCATTTCTGGGCAACGATTTGGTGTAAGACTCACGAAATATAATTGACAAAGGTTCTGCTGCAAGTTGTATTGTCAGTCTTTTGTCCAGGATATTATCTTTTCAATGGGAGGTCTTACACCAAAGCCTAGCCCATTTCTGATGTAAACATCTGAGAAGGGCTGTCGGTGTTATGCATTGCATCATTGGTTGTTTTGGAGCAGCGAGGTTTACTTGGACACCCTATACTGACATTTAATTTTGAGATATTGACAGCGTAGGGTTTAGCTGTTGAACCGAAAATTCCTATCGCAAATTTTTTAGCCGGGAGTGGTAAAGAATAGGAGCCATAGTAACCCGTTTGTGGAATGAGTCATGAATGAAGTTTTCCTCAAATCCTCACAATTGCAACCGTTTTCCAACTATTCAATATTGGGAGTAGTAAAGAATCATTTGGAGAGGTTAAACGGTTGCAATTGTGAGGATTTGAGGCAAACTTCATTCATGACTCATTTCATACACGGGTTACTATGGCCACCCTACTGAATCGACAAGTGTGATTATAGGTGAATGCACCAGTCCATTTGTCATGCGACCATGAACTGTAGGTTGAATCACTTCACATTGAAGCCGCATAACAGCTGCAATGTTATAATGAGGCAACATATGATTATATATCAGATATGTCGACAGTCCATTGTAGCTACCATTTGTCTTGGCAACAGTCCATTTGGCGAATCATTAGATCAGACGATGTGCTCTCTGTGCATCATTCACAAGTGCATGTTGACCTACAATGGACTGTCGATCGGTCCGATGATGATACCATGGACTGTCGTAATATCAGACAGACACTGTGCACCTTAATTATGTAAGCACATGCACACCAAATAATTTACATGCACAACAACTGAACAACTCCGGAAATTGAACAACTATAGATTTTATGTCGCATTATCAAACTCCAGACAGACTTGACAGAACATTTTATTAGTGTCCTTGTCATGTTTTAACCAGAATCTACTTGTATTGTTTTTCCACGAGTCCTGGAATCTGTAAAGTTTTGCAGGCTTTGGCGCATTCTGCTGCGATGGTTGTTGTTGTTCCTGGTGTTGTGTATGTGACGTGTCTAAAGCCTTCGGGGTTATTTTTGTCTCTGACAGTTGCTGGAGCCTCAGCGACCGTCACGCTATCAACTTCCCCCAAGACAGCAGGTGGTTCCACTCGTTCACTGACAGATCTGGGGCGCTTTGTCCCAGCGCTGAAAAACGTTTGAATATTTGTTTGATTGTTTCGTTTCATTTTGAGTTTTGTTGACACGAGGTGACAAATACACGGCCGACTGATATTGCTCCTAATATTAATATCACGCATGAAGATGGAAGTGGACGTAAATTATTTCCCGGGTAAACAGGGATTCATAGAAGTCCAAATTTTACGAACCGAAATCTGGAAAATTGAGTTTTTTTTTACTCAAATTGAGTTAAAATAAAATTTATCGGCATTTTTTATCCCTCAAATTGAGTATATAAATTTTTTACAAACCAGGGTCATTTTTCCCCCAGTGTTGAGTATATAATTTTTTTACAAACCAGGGTAAATGTTACATGTACCTTCTATGAACCTTGTCTACTGTTACCAATTCAGGTATTTTTTAACCTTTTGTGTAATTAAAACCATTTTGTGTCATTGATTGCGTTTACTCATTTCCATCATTATGTTTTCAGGTATCTGGCAGGATACATGAACAAATTATGTTAGATTTATTCAAGTTGTTTACGAGTAATACTTCAGGTAATCAGGTAAAACTCTGTAATGCTGCCGGTACTGGTTTTGATTGATACATGTACATGTAGTTCTCATATACATGCAGTGAGGAGTGTCAACTATTTCCCTCTCTGAAAGCTGTTATATCTCAATCAATCAACAATACATAAAAGAACTTTTAATTCCTTTTTCCAACTTCCACACAGGACTGTCTGAATTATTTCAGTATACAAATATGGCCCAACTTGTTAGGTGGTAATTATAAAAAAAATATATATTGATATCATAAAAACCCCATTTATCTATTGATTTAGATCTAAAATTAAATTTGAAGAAACCATTATCCAAAATTTAACATTAACAGAAAAAAATATTTTGATTATGGAAACATTTAACAAAAGCAGTGAATTAATAAATATAAAAATATTGTGATGACCTAAGTGAAGTTCCAGTTATTGTGATATTATTCAATTACACTGGTTTATAAAACGATGATTGTATTGGGTTACACAAATAATAGGAGTCTTGAGGATGATATTATTTTGATAGAATATGGTTAACAAAAAAAAGAAGGAAAAAACAACAACGAAACGCTTCAAAACGCTTGCTTGCTCTCTCGCTAGGAAGAGTTCACTCCCTTGTCATGTTCTCGAACCGCACTCTGTACGGTTGTGTCAATCTTCGTTACCAAACTGAAAATGATACAGTATTACTATTTTCTCAACACAGACCACACAGATTATACAAAGAAATGCTTACGATTGGCAATCTACGAAAACAACGTGTCTTTATTCAGTATCGTTTGTATCTCCATGCGTTGGAAGGAACGAGAACGAAAAGGTCGAACGAAAACGAAACCCCCAAAAAAAAATGGCGACTCGTCGATTGTTCAGTGAAATTACGGTTCATAAGTATTCGGGATTCTTCCACGGAATTATACGTCGATGTAACTAACATTACGTGTGATAAACTAGTCTCGGATGAATATATCCCGTTAACAGACTAAGTCGTCCGAGGTAAATTCAGAGCAGCTGACGGAGTTTGCACTTGACGTTGTTGTTGCTGCCGACAGATTCACATGTGCTTTCGCGACCACGGGATGATTTCCCGACAACCGGGTATTGTAATTTCGAATTTACGAAGCTTAAAAATTCAGTTTTCGAAGCTTGAAAATTCAGTTTCCAACACACAAATTGAGTATAAATATTTTGGTGAAAACTTTTGATTTTTTACTCAAAAAAATTGAGTTTTGAACTGAAAAATTGAGTTTTAAAACTCAATCTACGAACCGAAATTCGGTACGTAGAACTGACGTGTATGAATCCCTGGTAAATTGAAATTGAAAGCAGGGGCAGTAACTAAGTAGATGACCACCATAGGAACCATGCCAGACAATGACGACGAAGTAGTCTCCCCTGCATTGAATAACGTTTTGTCCGGGGTATTATTCCTCAACCCTCCTGCAGTCACATTTTCGCAATTCTGTTGTAAAAAAACATGTCGGCCAAGTGAAAGTTCAATCAGCGGTATACTATGAAGTTTGGCTCAAATTTTATGGATCGCTCTTTGGTAGGGCATCACTTTACTCTTTACAGTAATTTTACATAATTAACTGTTGAATAAAGCTACATGCACACGGTGCACCTGTTGTTGAAAAAGCACATGCACTGACGAATATTCACATGCATTCGTGCATGTGTGCATTGGCAATTTCGAGCCCTGTATAGACAGACTTTTTTTGAAGCAATATATTTGCATGTAGCTTGATTGAAACCCCGCTAAATATATATATTTTCAGAAAGCCCATACTTTAATTAATCTGTCCTTCAAAATATCTGCCCATTTGTGTCTAAAATAAAACCAGACCAGGCGAGAAAATAAAATAAACAAAAAAAAAATCTCTGATTTCGACAACATTACCGTGAGTGTATGTCCCAGCCAAATGATAGTTTCCATAAAAAATCTCTTCACGATTCGCCCAATTCAACCGGACGATCGTGCTAAAATACCAGTGCATCGTCCGTGTGGGTTTTAATCCGACATATAAATCCGAGAAACCCTTTATTTCCATTGTAAATCCAACAGTCGGCTCGCTAAAGTTTCAACGAAGCCATTTTCTTTGGCGAGAAATTCAACCGGCACTGAAGACAGACACGCAGACAGGCGGCCGGCCAATCGCTGCCATTATCTCACACGTCTCAACTAATCGGCTTCGCGATACTAACAGAGCCCGGTCGAGGTCAATTTGGTCACGCTATCAAAGAATGATCACATCTCTATCCAATCAAATCCTTCGTTATTCAATCCTATCCAATCAAATCACTCGTCACAGGTCGAAAGACCCGGAAATGACCTTTAAAATGAAACCAATATCTCTAACATTCTACCGCGGGAAATGGGATTTCGATAGCGTTGAAAATGGCCAAAAAATGGCAAATTCTTCGCCGATTTTCTCAATTTTCACCACAAGGAAGGTACGTCTTCAATAAAATTAACTTGTTATACGTTTATTGCATGATTTACAATAAAATTTGAACGTATATTGTCGACTATTTCCTTGTCCAACGATGTGGACTACCGACGACCTCTCACTTGACGAACATTTTACTGTGCGGCGATTTTTTTGCGTGGTGGTGAATTGCAGCCGGTTTCGGCCGTTATGGGTATATATGATGCTGGCCGGTTTTGGCCAGTATAAGTACGAAAGGGTTAAACACACACAAGTGGAAGGAATCGAGAGATGAATGAGTCAGTGATACATGAGGCAGGTAGTAAGTTCCCACGTGTTCATTTTGTGCTCATTTCCTCACACTATAATTCGATGCTAATACCTACAATGGACTGTCTACCAACACCTAAAAATACCTCTCGCCGCAAAAATGTTTAAAATTTTTGTTAACTTGAAATAGTAATAACCCTACGTTTGGTGACAATATAGTACGATATTTCTCCTTCAAAATATGACTGGACACCAGTAACCATACCTGTCATCGATATGCTGAAAATCGTTCATTTTCGGCTGTGGTCACTGTCGTCTGGTCAGACACACGCCCACGCTTGATTACGAAAGCACTGGAAAACCTACCATTGACTGTAATTTGACACGTGACCGGCGGTTTTCACCTATAATCATACTTGTTGATTCAGTAGGGTGATGGCTGTACATGGCTCCTATTCTTTACTACTCCCGAAACGACAAAAGGAAAAATAATCATCGCGCTTGATCTTTCAAAAACTAAATCTGCCGCCATATTTAGAACACTCTCGCATGATTTTGATTCTATTATGTGCAATAGATATAATAGATTCGTCACAGTAGGACGTGAAGCTTTGGGGGTCAGGTATGAGCGCAAATCCACATGATGTTACCTAGGTCGAGAGGCATGGAAAATTTAGGAGGTCTGTTTTAGCTCTCCATCATTTTTCAAATGGCTAGGCCTGCACTCGTTGCAGGAGACAGTAAATATTGACAACTCTGCTAAATTTTAGCATTCAATTATGATTACTTATATAATTAAAACGAATTTGAGGAGAAATATGACGTACTTATAATTTTATTGCTTCAAATTATGTCGGGGAAATCAAAGTTTTCAGGCACAAAACCAGTGGAAAATGCCAAAATTTACATTTGCTTGTGATCGCACAAACTGTTTACTTCGTATTGCTGCAGCCAATTTTGTTTGTTAAAATCACAACAAAAACTGGGCATATGTTATCGAGTGGCAGATTTCTGATAGAAATTTCTGTTTGAATAAAGAAATATATTTTTGAACAGAGATAGAAAAATGATGTCAAATACGCCCGTAATCATGTGGATGGCCATACCCCTAACCACAATGTTTGGAGGGCATTCTATTCCATGATTATTTTCCAGGTAATGTATCAAGACTAGCCATGAATCTCTGTATAATGTATGTTTAGGGAAAATAAAGAGAAGTGACTTGAAACTGGGACTGGATTTGATGTCACAAGGGAGGTAACTTTGCAAGAAAAGGTGGACAGTATACTGTCCAAAGTTGTTTGTCACTAATGACAACTCCAAATTCTGACACTGCCCCTGACTTGAAGAATTTGAGAAGTCATTAAGGTGGTTCATACCTCAAAACTTTGCCCGGTGACCTATCCTAATTTTTTTACAGTGGATAGCTGGGGTGTTGATGAGAAGTAAAATGTAAAAAAATTGATGGTCTTCGATCTAGATTTTGTTGTGCATATCCACGAATATCATCATGTCATCCGTGTTTTGCCAAAACCACGAAAAATCAGTTTTCAGAGCAACAAGGCAAGGAAGTCAAAGCATGAGGATATCCACAGGTATTGTTTATTTATATAGAGACACCTCAAAGGATCTTAGAAACACCGGCAAGTTGAATATAGATAAATAAATTTTATATGAATTATACATTTCATCGAACAGTCATTGGAAATTGCATTTTTAGACTGAAACCATCTCCAAACTCGAAAATCATCCGGTGACATATGCTGATATTCTAAACACTGCTTCCCCGCCGTGTGGTCTTTTTATTTATTGAATAAAAAGTGGGGGTCTTCGATCTACTTTTTTATATAAAAAGCTTTGAGTGTCCCGATCCCCATAGTTTATCTAATATTTGCGACGTCATTACCTCCCCTGCTAACGTCTCTTATCAGAAAAGGCGATATATGACGTTGGAAGAGTTATTAAAGGGGAAATAACCCAGTGTAATGACATCACCAAAGTTGTTTGAGGTATGAACCACCTTAATAGATATATACATACACTGTAAGCAATGCGTTAACCCTATCTGGCCTGAGCTTTCTAAGAGCTGACCGGGTGTGGGGGGTGGGGGGGCATGATAAATTAGTAAATAATAGTCTGATGTGAAATAGTTTAGCCATTTGTTCCTTGCAGAAAAGCAGAAAATTTGAAGAAAAATGATGAAAATATCACTTTCCTGGTACCCCACTTGGTCACCATTATGAATTTAGCCATGATCCTCTGCTCAGGGGGTGATGCAAATAGGCTCAAAATGCCCCAATATGATAAGCTACAAAGTCAAGGGTGTCAGCTCTCAAACTTGTGTTTGTTGTTGATATAGGATAGAAAGTTTTATGGGGGGCGGGGCGGGGAACAGTTTAAAGATTTCTCTTGCAGTGAGAATTGATATTCAGTTATGTTCATCATGGAGATTACAGGAACAGGAACTTGATAATGTGATGTCTACCACTGTAATATCACTTGTCTTTATTGCACCATGTAAGGGTCCTGTCTGTGTCTTGTGCGCTGTCCTTGGTTTTGTAGGGTTTTCTCCACATAAATATACAGTGCTCACCATCATCCTTTCATTGGCGCTTTTTCTATCACATCTTTGAAAATGTCATTCTGGTTCATCTTGCTTGCAAGGCGGGTATCTGCACCACTTGGGTAATAGAAGATGGTAATTATCGGACAGAAAATATTTCCTTAGGCCAAAATAAAATCCACTTTTTCTGATCAAAGTCTCTCAAAAAAGTGGTACGGTGCTGTACACAACTTCATTTTTACCCAAAGGGTACTGTCGTCATCATTTATGTCTGTCTCTGATTTCTTGTCACCACACAACCATATCTCAAGAGAGACTATGCCTAGAAATACCAAACTTCGTACATGTGTATGGCCAGAGCAGAAGCCAACTGAGAATCAGTGAGATTGACTCATATTTTCTCAGGTCACCAGGTCAAACTATTTATCATTCATGAATTGATTGTTACCACCGTATCTCAAGAGAGGCTATGCCTGGGGGGCACTGAACTGGCTTCACATAAGTATATGGTTTTAAAGCAGAAGCCTATCAAAAATTGATTAGATAGACCTATTTTGATGGGTCAGTGTGTCAGATATGTCCATTCATCTCTGGCTGCTTATTTCACCATATTTCAAGTATGATAAGGCCTAGGCTTAGTGAACTTAGTGAACAGCCAATAGTCAATACTGTCCTTGGGTTTGTCATCATATAAGTACGTCTGCTCATCCGTCTTTGAGTTTTCTCATTACCATGATATCTCAAGAACTGAATGTACCTAGTACACCAAACTTACATCAAACATGATGCATTCGGTTTTTTGGGTCACCAGGTCCATTTATGTCAATTTGCCACCATTTAATTATCTGAATGACTGCCCAAACGGGCATAACACATGCATGTGGCCAGAGCAACAGTCTATCATACTGACTGGGCTGATTAGTATGATCAGTGTCCAGGATAATAGGAACTGTGGGCACTCTTGTGTCCTGGCACATATGTAGGTACCGTCGTGATATGACTGAAACATAGTTGAAAACGACATTAAATCCTACTTACTCGCTCACGTAAAATTAGGTTGACCTATTTCTCGGGGTCACCTTCCTTTTGTCACCTTATTTTTTTTAACTACCGTAACTCACGTATATAGGTAATATGTACACTGATGTCTAATACCCCCAGGTCTCATGAATGTACAGAAGTACTAAACTTGAATCACCTTATAAAAATTAGTCAGATTGACCTAGATACATGTATTTATCACCAGGGTCCTATCTAAGATGGCACCTGATCAGTATTTAATATGACCGATGTATAGAGTTTAGAAGGCCCCCCACCACACACACACTTATAAACTCGCTCTGAGGCTCCCGACTATTGGTTACCCCTTCAGTGTTATCAACAATTGCTTGATGCCATCAACTGTACCGCCAAGGCCAAGGGGTTCTCAAAGCTTTCCACGATTCATCTTTATGTTGCATTTTTTTTCTATAGGACCCCTGATTTAGGACAGTGTTTAATCATACATTACAGTGTGTCAAACTTGAAACATCAATTTTCAAACACTGACTTTAACAGCTGACAGCATGTTAAAGAGGAATTCAAAGATGGTGGTTCTTGCCTTGATCAAGGGAGATAACTTTGCTTCCAATTCTGTGAAAAAAAAAGTGTTGACGCACAGGGTTAAGAATTACAGCTGAATGTATTAGTCGAATACATCAACAATATAAAAAAAATACACACCTAAGTTCCCTGTTGGTGAAAATATTGGTCCAGAGCAAGATGATATCCATCTGCACAAGTCCAGGTAATCCCTAAATCCTCGCAGAGGGTTCACCTGGACCATTTTGGTGATTCGGATGAGTTCACAATCTCGTACATTTCATCTCCAGCAGTTGTTTTGAATTAGCGCGTCGGTATCTGAAGCCTTCGGTTTTCGCTTTGACAACCGATGTCGATATCAAAGGTTGTCCGGCCGGCGATGAAATTCAAACCAGTCAAAACTCAAACCTCACTGCGGATTGGCCTGATGAGCTGCTTCAGCGCGCTTACTGATTGGCTCGGTTCAGTTGAAAGCAATCGAGCTATTTATATCCAGAACTGCCACCGATAACTAACCAAGCCAGTGTATCGATCGTAACCTATCGATTGATACACTGGCTCGCGAGGATGTATGATACCGTACGGGTGACTGTCTTCACCATAACAGTACCATAGTGGTGCCAGAGCAGACCATCCGTGGTTGTGTGTCCACTCCGGTACCATCACGGTACCATTATGGTGAAGACGTAGTCACCGCTATGGTACAATATTGCTCCGGGTCCAATATTTTCGCCGGTGGAGAACTTGTGTGTATGAATATTCAAATGAGAAAATGGCATTCAAATAGTCAGGATGGCCTATTCAACAACAAGTACATACAGTGTATATATGCAGGCCTCTCGTTTTAAGGCGCGCGATCGCGCTCCCGCACCTTCGCGCTCCTGAACTTGGAACTAGGTGCGTGACTATAGCGCACCTGGCATTTCGCGGTCGTTAAAAAACAGTAAAAGCAGCTAAATTCATTACCAACTTACGTGTGCCATTAAACTGCCTTCCGACAGCAACGCATGTGTTTACGTCCGGTTAAATGGTCAGCGGTCGAAAGAACGCCTGCCTATGTGCCGCCGGCAAGTTAATTTTTCCGTCGACAACTTGTCTTGCAAAAACAATCTACCTGTCGCATGCGGCAAGTAGGATTTTATATAGCAAAAACGATAAAATGCGATCAATTTTCGTAAATACCTTTTAGAAGTCTAGATCTATCTGAAGGAACGGACAATCCAAGAAATAATCCATTGAAAATTTATTTCAAGCCGATCTTTAGCCATTGTTGTTGGACCTTGTTGTTGGTTTTCTCTATCAACATTTCCCGCGCCACATTTACTTCCGGTTGCGCGTCACCTCTTGCGCGGTAGTCCGGTGCATGCAAAAGTCGGACCTGTTCTGAAACGGAATCGGACTATCTGATTTTTTTCTTCCAGTTGGTAAATAATATTGTCAGCTTCTTTTCTTTGGCTTCTATTCACAAGTGGAAGTTTTTCTATGCAGACATTTCAGTTAATTGATAATTCCAATGGGACTCTGGTGGCTGATTCTAATTTATTGGAATCAGCAATTTACAAGGGGAGACTCCTGATAAATATAAGTAAATATAGTTGGGATACTGGTTAACTCCCCATAAATTTTCATTCTTTAAAAAGGGTGTTAGTTGGATCTAAATTCTTTGATATAATGAGTTCTAATTGCAGAAATTAGGGAAATAGTTGTCTTTGACATATCAATGTTGACATCAACTTTCCACTGGTGCTCTAAGTTTGAAAGAACATGTGTGCCAAATAAAAAAATTAATAATAATAAATTTAAAAAACACCCACCTCATTTTTTGGAAAGAAAAATTGCAGGAGAACCACTCACTGTCAAATTTCACATCATTATTGGTCACTGTTCGTCTGTTATCAAGGGAGATAACCCATCACTCGCCTAGACTCATTTAAGGGGTGTGATTTTAGGTGTGCTAACCACACCTGAGAATAAATAAGGCGAGTGATTGTTACTCGCCTGTTGTCTCACAAAACAAGAGGCCTGTATATGGCTTTGAAAAGTTTTCTTAAGTAAAGTTAAGTAAACTGTTAACTTGGTATGTAGTAATGGGTAACTCTAGATAAAATAAAAAAAACCCTTGGTGGATCCTAAATCCAAGTATCGGGAAATATTTTTACATCTGCTAATTGTCAAATACTTTTACCTGTGAAGTCTTATACTTTTTTATAGTTATAGCATTGATTCTGCAGCAGTTTTATATTATTTGAAACAGGAATAAATGGTCCGGCATATTAGGCCGACTATCAACCTTCAACATGCGTTGTTGTTGTTGTCGGTCACACTTGGTCAGCACCAAGCCAGTGATTGCACTTGTCAGCGAATGTTCGTATACTATTCGAATAGTCTTTACCGAATATTCCAAAACCTCCAGTACTAAAATTGGCCATTCCTTTCAGCTCCAATAAGATGTGCTCCATGATCGCGCCTTTCTTACCTAATGTAAATGGCATAGATATTTTGTGGGTTATTGAACTCATGTACATGTTTGCACCATCAACATCTAATTTTGCTACAATACTTAAATCAGGTAATTAGTGTAGGAGTCTGAACATTATAAAATGGGCTGACCAATGAACGATCATTCATACATGTAATATGATTGTTGACCAGCCCATTTTCAGATGTGTTAGTGTTTAATTAACATTTAAAAAAAAGAAGGAAAAAGAAATGGTGACTAAATGAATGTACACATGTATGTAATGAGAAGTAAATACAACAGGTTTGTGTCATTAAATGTAAACTCGTTGAACAAGTTTATATGAGGAATATTATCCTCCCACATGTGGCAAGCTAGGATACATGTATACCACATCTGTCTTAAACTGTACTGCATGCAGAAGGTACAGTGAGAAAATAGTTTCCCCAGCATCTTACAAGTGAAGGGAAGGAATGTGGTGTAAAGGCTTTCTGCTCAAACTACATCACAGTTCCTGTCTGTGACCTAAATTGCTCACTGCACACATCTTGGGAGTGCACAGCAGTCTAACAAACATCTTGCAAGGACCGAATTTGGAATATTGTGTGAAATACCAGTGTTTTAACCATGCCAGTCCATGTGTCAGAACTCGCGTAAGTATAGTTTGAGTTTTTCTGGAGTTTCGGTTGTCTTGGCACATAACTATTTGGCCGAAGAGAAGCCTCAAAGGAGTGGCCATAGTGCATACTTTATAAGTCTTAACATAGTACATGACTCCTAATATGCTGCTACCTTGTGCTACATCATGTGAAACAGCTATGGGGCATTTCAGAGATATTTTGTGACAGAGTCAATAGTGTTAGAGGTTGTAATGTACATGTACATGTATTGGCATGATTCAGAAACCTGTACATGTAGTGTATAAATATTCTATCTGTCAAATGTGGTCTAGGCTGCACATAATTTATACTATAGACAGATCATTGCTGTACATTCACTCCTGTCATGTCTGTCTGATCCTCCTGGTTAGTGGTAGAATGTGACTTTGTATGATGATGGGTTGGTTACTTTTTGGTATGACATGATGTATGTATCTGTAACAGTCTGATTGATGGAGAATTTGCTAAAATATCTATTGATCCATGTATATCTAGATGTAACTTGATACCGATATATTAAACAAATTTATGTGTAATATATTTCTGTACTAAGGTACATGTTACCCAGTCTGTCCTGTTTATAACATCTGTGAGAGCTGTAGATCACTCTCCTGGATTCTGTTTTGTGAGAGTAGCTGCGAGAATGATCACTCTCTCCAATATAACTCTCCATTCCAGGAGAAAGAGTTGGGAGAGTGATGGAGAGTGGGAGGGATCTCTCTCCTTATACTGAGAGACTGGATACATGTACATGTACTTCAAACCCATAATGTAGTGTTTTGCTCAATTATACAGGACTGAAGAGGTGGAGAGAAAAAAATTGAGTTGTGTGCCAATATGTTATACTTAATTAATACACTTTGTTTTGAAATGTTACGTGCCGATGTTTTCCCTATAATTTGTTTCGAAATGTTACATGCTGATATATCATACCCCACATCTAACATAACACACAAATGTTAATCGCCTGCCAAAATGTCGCTTACCGAAATGTCCTGTGCCGAAATGTTGCTCTTTCTTGCAGTCCATATTGTTTTCTTGTGGATGTGCAGACAGGTTGCTGCTTTTCCTGCTAGTAGTGTGACCACTCACTTCCAACAATACTGTAAATTACTGATTGCAAGTAACATCTGACAGCTACACATACACCCCGAAACTATCCAATACACACCCCTCCCCCACATTTTTTGTCGGGCCAAATAAATATGTTCAGTTCTGGTACATGTACATGTGGATACAATATACCAACCCCATCTCCATGTACATGTACTAAACATTCTTCCTCCTTTAATATATGCCTACCCAAATGCGGGCGTATTTATGTGTTGCCGATTTTCATCCATCCGCCCATCCATATCCTCTCTATCTCTGTGACATTTTTCTATCGGAGTTGGAATTTTTTGTGAGTGATTAGAGACAATGTGTCAATACAAATTGAGGCCGAGGTCCCAAGATCATGGTGGCCTAAAAATCAGGAAATCATTGAACCTTTCCTGTCTGGTCTATCTATGACGGTTTTCTATTTACGGGTGACAGCTCTATTTTGAACGGGTGCTATTTTCGGTTCATGCACAGCTTTCATGGATGTGGACAGTTTTACACATGTTCGAAAAGGAAGTTGAAACTCATTTGTGTTCAAATTTTCAGTCATCTAGACTATTTTTTTTCTACATAATGAAATATCAACATTGAAAAAAAGAAATCGACCGGGAGTTCAAGTTTCAGAGCCCACACATTTTAATATGAAGGTAACATGTACTCTTCAGTTGTTTGTATCTATTTTGGGATTTAGCACTGTGTGGCTTAAATGCAATTGGATTTTGCAACAAGTGTGCCCCAGTGGCACTTGCTGGTTTGTTTGGCACCGTTGGGGTAATTGAAATATCCTCTGATTTTACATGATAAATTTTTTACCTAAACTTATGCCAGTGAAATGAACAGTATCTGAATATTATAGCTGCAGTTGAAAATAATATTGTCATTCGATTCTGTAATGTCCAAAATAGCATGCTCACTGTTATTGCTGACATGCTATGTCTGCTGAGTCTATATTTGAGACTAGAAATGGTATACGTAATACGTAAAATACGTAATTTTTTTGAAAACTTGTTTACATGTAGGAAACAAAATTACATAAACTATATCTTTTGAATATATTACCGGTATCTGAAACTGAGAGACGGGAGAATACATCCAGGAGGGAAATTTTTGAGGGAAAAAGTCCATACGCCTAACGCTAGATGCACACACAGATCCCGTAAGAAAAATATTAGTTTATCATATAATGCCCCTCATTCCTGATTTTCAGCCAGGGTAAATTTAATATAACCCAATATACATGTAATCCATCTGTCTGCCCAGGACTTTTCCACGAGTCATGAATGATAAACTAATCATTTAAACAGGGATGAGTATGAAATTTTTGAAACCTTGCTATTGGGATGGAATACCATTGGAATGAGAGATACATCCATATGATGTGACAGGAGTGCTGTTAATACATGTAGGCTGCAAAATTGACTCAAACACTCAATTGAAAAGCCAAGCCAAGAATCACAGTATGAAAAACTCCAATTTGGGCAAAATGATAATGTTAAAGTGTAAGAATATTACACATTGAGGCAGTAAAATTCTAGAAAAACTCAATATTGATTAGACAAAAACTCACTTCAGTGAATTTTTTTTTTATGTCTATGAATCTCTGTGCATCATCTACAAGATTGTGCTAGATCTGCTTAGGGATCTTCTGGAAATTTTGGCATGATTCCCTTGACATGTATGCCGGTGGTCCAAATGGAATACACGATGCCCAGTTTAGTGTTCTGATCAGTATGAAGAAGAGTTTCAACTGGAATGGCATGTGCATGTACAATGTATGCCATTCCCTCTGTGCTATTATTTCGCATAATTGGTGAGTTCAGAAATGGATGCCAGGGAGTTCCTAGGAGTTCCAACTCGATGCACAATGCCATTCCATTTGGATTGCCTTATGCCAGTTCCTAGAATGTCCCAAGTTCAAGAAGCTCCCTTATACACGGACCACATGTTTTAGTAGTGTTTGCTGGGACATTCATGGTATTAGTGTGAAATGTGAATATTATAAGTACATGTATACGGGTAAATGTTTATTTATTGTGGGGTGGAGAGATATACACTAGTCTGTAAACTCCTATCCTAGGATTGCTCTACTACATCAATATGCGGAGGCTCACAATTTCATATTGTTGATACACTCTGGTGTATGTAATATGGGCCAGTATACGGAGATTGATGCAGGCGTTGCCTTTCGTTAGACTTCTACGTAGCTCCCAGATTTGCGGAGCTCCGAGGACAAGAAGCAAGAATGGTATTAAATCCCCCTAATAATTCAATCATATGAAGTGGAATTTCCCATCATAAAATCTGGGATGATCAAATTTATTATTACAGGAAGTTGTCAAAATGTTTCAAAATCATGCATATAATCAGAAGGATTGAACAAGAAATTTGCATCCTGACATCAGACTACTGTAGCCAGAATGCATTAATGACCACTTCCTCCCTGATGATGTGACTAGTTGCACATTAAGATTGGTATTTCTCCTGTTTTTGAGCATATTCAAAACAAAAATCGAGGTGCATCATGGGAAAGAAGCTGATGCTGGAATTTGAATATACAGCCAATGAAATGTACAAAATTAGTCTCACCTGTGCAGCACCTTTGCATTTTGTCTTGCATCTATAGGGACTGCGTAAGAGTCTAGTGGTGTAGGCTGTTTGACGAGTGCCAGTGCCGTCTAGCTAGTCTCGGTTAATTTGATTCTGATATAATCCATTATTTCTTCTTTTTGTTTCAATGCTATTTCATAATGGGGTGACCGGATTTCTTAGAATCACAGATTGAATTTTGTCCTCAAAATTGGGGGTGATTGAATTTTAGGGAGGTTGAATTATTAGTGGGATTACCATAGCCATCTTGCTATCACAGACTGACTGATCTTGCTGGCGATCTCTGCTTGTAAATAAAAGGTTCATTTCTTCATGAAAATAACCAAGAGTTACTTGGGTGAGAGTTTTGGATGTCATATTTAATTTAAATGCAATTGACCCAGGTTGAGATTGAAGGTTAAGTTTTCTCACCTAAAAAATATTTTAATGTCTAATTCATCAAATAAGTGATGGACATAGACAGTAGATAACTACATGTAAATATAGGTACCATTACAAAGAAAGAATTGGCAATGAACTGATGAATTCAAGGGAGATAACTCCCAGGTGACAGAGCTGAGGTACATGTACATGACTATCGGTACCTTGAGCTCCTGAACATGTTTGGCTTGAAGCGCTTCATGTATGTGTTCCTACTGGATGTTGTACACTGCCAGGTATAAAAAAGAATTAGAAATGCACAAGACTGATGGCTGCTGTTGTAATTTTAATTAAACCTTGAGGCAAAAAAAAAAAAATCTCTTTCCAGTTGCCCTATCCTCTCTAAATAATTGATGCAAATATATAAACACTGGCAAAATGTTCAAACGAATTATTAAAATCAGTAATATTAACATGAGCAGTGTGACTAACGTCACAGGACCTACGAAGTACAGTAGGCATTAGGACTCTAACGCGAACTGAACTTGAAATCCTGCCTATATTAAGATGGGCACCGCCCAAGTCAGAATCGCCAGTGATTTTCATCAAAAATCACCAGAAATTTTCATCAAAAGTAGGTCAGCTCAGAACTTGTTGGTAACAGTCTTCTAAATGCGCCTTCATTCCAAAATAAATAACGATCGCCGATTTAATTTTACAATTTTTTAATTAAAGGAAACAGATTGAATAATTAAGGTTCAGTAGATTTCAAGCTTTACGTGTGAAAATACATTTACATATCTTTAATGGTTTTCAGTGCCTTTGTCCAGGATCAAAACAACCTTTTGAATCGCATTATTTTCCCAACAATACAACAAATTTTTATATATAGTACTATAGTAGAAAGGTAGCATTTATGTAGTTTACGGTAATTCAACTCAAGACCAACACCTTCTCTGCACAAGATAATAATGATTCTATGTCATTCTCCTGAGCATAACCGGTACAAAGACGAATAAATAGCGTCTCTACATCACGTTGTTATCTAGATATATGAGACAACACATTTTGGGTATCGGCAATCTGATGAATGTACTATTCCGGTTTTCTTGTTTCACATTATATTCTATGGCGGTTGATCGGTGATTTTCTTCATTGATAAACCTTAAACCACCTCAGCTTCGTTGTGTGAATCGGAATTGCATTGCTGTGACACACCAGCACACTCCGTGGCAGTGATTCTGTATCCCCTAATCAAAGAATCAAAATGGATCAAGATTTGAAATGACAAGAGAAATTTAGACATATTTTGTTTACACATGTAATTTTTTGTTCAAATTATATCCAAGTGTGATATATAGTCAATATTCAAGAGGTACAAAAAAAACTCCAAAGTATGTCCTCATATTTTCACATCCATGCCAAGAAATACTGCATTGAAAAGGGTCCATTTAGCCTACCCTGTTTTATCGCTCTAATCAGCAAATGGCGGGGTCATATTTCTGCTGTCAAAATTGTATTTCCCTCCAAAGTCTTAACCCTTGAATCCAAGTCACACACTCTCTGATGCAAAGTAATGATTGTCCTAACTATCCGATTAGCACATTATGAACATGTCTTTGGTCATAGTGTACATATCATAACTCACATCAATGTTTTCTGCTATATTATTTCAATGATATGGTTTAACAATTTAAGTTATGGAAACAGCGCTGATTGTTTGAGGGTATATGCAGTAGTTAAGATTAACCTCAGTAATAGGGCCATGTGGCATACAGTGGGACAGGGTATTTTTAGCTGTGGGTAATTTGACCTGAATTTGAAGGCTCAAGCCTGATGTGGCCAATGTGAAATAGGATACACATTAAAGGCTACAGTTCACATATATCTATAACAATATACTGAAGTGTTAATTATCAATCTAATTTTAATCAGAATTATTTCAGATCAGAACTTGCTGGTAACAATGCCCTCATGCACGTTCATGCCAAAAATCAAGGTTCTAATGTCAACGGTTCTCCTTATTTTGCCGACGAAAGGATTCGGATGGACTGACTCATTACCGGACAATTTGCGATCTGTAGCCTACTTCGTAGGAATTCATAACATAAAATTTGAATTGTGTACATGTACCTTCATTTTTTTTTTTCTTTTTGAGCTTGAAACCGGAAACAAACAGTTTTTTTTTTTTTTGACCTGAGCAAGCGAAAGAATACTACATTGTAGATATTGAGGTTAAAGAAGATGGGGAATCTTATACATGTAGCAATATGAAGGGGCTGATTTTTGGCTGAGGTGCAATAAATACATAATCCTTACCCAGATCTTCTCTTCATGCTTTTAATTGCAGCATAATGCGATAAAATTGTTTTAGCAACGTGTGCTGACAAGCGTGGAAAGTCTGATTTCACACGTTTCCTTCTCCAGCATGTTCGGAGATTAGAGAGATAATTTATGCTGTTGAGGTTGTTGCTTTAACAATTTATTAGAGACAGGGGTTATTTTAGACACTTTTCCTTTATATAACTCAATTTCAAAAAGATGAAAAACTCAATTTTTCGGCGCGCCTACGGCGCGCAAAATAAACAACAAAACTAAAATTTTTCGGGTTTTCATCGCATGCAGTCTGGAAACTCAATTTTTTTATCTTTTTAGTAGGACACTTACAATAAATAAATTCGCGACAATTTTTCATCGTGAATGAACATGTCAGTAATGTTATGAAGCTCATCAAGCAAAGTTGCGTGTCATACATAGCTGCATACAAGTTTGTTTGCTATCCAACTGTTTTGGCTATATTTTGGCTAAAGATGTTAAGTAGAAATACTTCCCTCAGAGATAGCTTCATTTAATTAAAAAATGAGCGCGAATAAAACAAGAGAGTTTTAAAATCCAAGTTATCTCGGGAAGTTCTATTTGGTCGATTATTTTGGGGGTGGGGGAGAGTACTTTAGCTCTGGATTGTGATAGGTCAAAGGTGAAAATATTTTCCCTACAAATAGCTTACTTTAGTTTAAAAAATCTATACTTATAGTCAAGAAATAAAAATTGTCCCTTGTCCATTTCCATGAGTTAACCAATCCTTGACAAAGTTGGTGGTTGAGTATTGTAAGTGTCTGGGTATTTGTAAGTGACAGGAAAGAAATGAAGAAATAAATGGCAATAAAAATGTTAATAAGAGACGTAAAAAATAAAACAATGGTGGTTGTGAAGTTTTGTGGATTTCACGAAAAAAATCCAATGCTGCTTGGTAAATGCAGATAAATGGCCAAAAATTGCAAATTAAACTCAATATGCACCCTATTCTGTAGTATGTGGTGTGGGACTTGTTTACAAAACATACTGGGGTTTCAGAAATTTCCATCGGGCAGAAATAAAATTATTCATAAAAACGTATATTTTGTATGTTATAGCATATGCCCCCGCATGTAGATCCCCAGTTGCGCAGGAGAGAGTGTGGATCTTTTGTTTTTACACCAATCTGCATTGCTGACTTTGTGTATTTATTCCCAAATGGTACATCAGCTGTATTTTGGGGAATGTCTGTTTTGTTCGTTTCTTGTTTCTGGGGAAACGTCTTTCAACGTCACACGCATCCAAGTGAAATGTTGACTGAGAGAGAAAATGCTTGCCCGTTGTCTTGGTTCCGGAGATTTACGGACAGCGTGTCTCGGAGACCAGACTCATAAGCCACAGCAGTATGACAGCAGTGGTTCCCGAGTGGACTAAAAGAGGGGACGTAACTTTGAAATATCAAAATGGCGGACTAGTTCGATCGTCGAAAACGTGGCCGAACAATTTGCTTTGAAATGAGAAACGTTCAGGACAATGTCTTTATCGGACCTATACGACTGAAATGAGAACAGTTCAAGACCAGACGTCCTTATCGGAGCTATACGATTGAATAATAAAGGTACACAAGTTATCTGTCTGCACATCAGTTACAAATCCTGAGTGCTTATCTCGACTCGAGTGGCGTGGCTGGTCACACGTTTTTTTTTTTTCTTTCTCGCGGGGGTTTTGGGGGAGGGGGACGGGATAACAGACGACGAAACTCAGTTTAGATTACTCAGAAACTCAATTTATTTCGTAGAAACTCAATTTTTCGCGCGCCTTCGGCGCGTAAATTCTCAAAATTTTAGAAAACTCAATTTTCGGCAATAAAACTCAATTTACAAAATTTTGCAAAAACTCAATTTGTAATTGTTTTTCATCGTGGTTACCACGATGAAAAATTGTCTAGAAAAACCCCTGAGAGAACAATCATATATTTAATTATTCTGTAAAAAGAATTAACAGTTCACCCGTCAGCTTGATTCAGCGTATATATTCTACATTTTGTGTGGAATATCTTGTGCCAAACTACTGTAAACATAGAAATAAAAAAAAATAAAAAGATAATCTGCCCACCTGTCCCCTTTTCCTGGCAAGTAGATGATGATGATAAAGGAGTCATTAAGTTTAATAAGCCTTATTAGGAGAATATTACTGAGAATTAAATCATGGTGTCTGAAATATTCACTCACCATCACAGTTTCTCATGTAAAGTTGCTTCAGAATATTTTAATCGAGGTAGGTTAGAAGTGCTTCCTGTTCGAAGTCTGCAAAAATACATCATGTTATAGATAAATACAAATTATCTGAACATGAAACTGTCTAACATTAAATTGTGATAAGCTGCTTTTAAATATGAGGTGAACTCCCTATATGATACATGTACATCATGGTACAAGTAGGAAATGGCATAACAGATGTCTGGTGAGATAGAAATGTGGAGGAAATGTGGAATGATGCAGGCTTTCCCTCCCTTTCCCCACAAACTTCCTTCCCTGACCAGGCTGATGTGTCTAGTACAAAACTTGTTGATTGTGGACATTTCTTCCTTGAACAGAAGTTAGATTCAGAAGCTCAGCTGAGATCATTTTGTCAACTTTCATATAACAGGCGGCAGTCTACACTTGCAATATTTTATCGTATGTAGATTTACATTTATCGGGAATTCATTCAAACAACTTTCATTTTTATGGTGAAGGGAACCTCGCATAGTCAATCATCAACCAACCATCACGTATGATAAGAAGATTTATCTTGCCTGTCGACAGGGATGCAGTGAAATTTGTGTATCTAATTGATAGATACAATAATAGTGGCCTGCTGTGGCATATTTAGACAAATAATTGACCAGGAATTTGGAAATTATTCGACTGGTGATTTGGAGGTATACTTGTACTTCCCCTACATGTATCTATGGTTTACAGTAAAGTTGGAACGTGAACATTAAAGACAACTGTTGTTGCAGAGCACCCTGATTTTTCATAAACATTTGATTTGAAGTTAAAGTAAGGATGGAGCAGAGTTCACGGGCTTCACTTGGGTAAGTTGGATATAAATTGTTTTTATGGGGTAATTGCCATAGCCAAGGGGAGGGGGGATTTGTATGTTCTAAAAATATCGTTCTTGAATTCTTTTGGGCTGACCTGAATCTCCAAAATATCCTGAAGGAGCAAAGTTTTCTTTCGATTCAGTACCTAAAATGATTGAATTAATATAAAAACAAATTTCAAAATAAAAATTACCCCCCACCTTTTGCCATGGATATTTAATCATAATACACAATGTGACACTGAAAACATCTTGATAATTTTTATGTGATGCATTTCTAATGCTCAAATTTTCATTGGGCATTGAATGTTCATGCACATTTAAATATTTGTTCCTGACCCAATTGAATTAATTGATATTGTGGACATTTAACAAATCAGTTATGTCCTTGTCATCAAAGTTATATGTGTACTATTATATATAATTAATGATATAAAATTAATTGTATTTGTTCTTTGAGTAGTAATAACAATGATAGTGTACATGTACCGCTGTGGAGTCCGAGTACATGTAATATTATCAGAACACTTGCATACTGGTATACAAGTACATGTAAGAGATTTATTCCATGCTGTCATTCTTGAGTAATTGAACGAGGGGTGCAAAAAATTGCAGTCTGAAAAATTTGGCTACGAAATATTGAAATTTCTTCATTATCCTTTGAAACACATACATAGGTTAGATTTGTGTATTTTCTTAATAGACCATTTGGGCAAAATCTGCTATACATTTATCAAGTGGCCTGTGTACATCTGACATTTCAAGGAGATGGCGGACTCTAATAATAGTCCAGCATGAACAAACAATCAAATGACAAATTACAGTCACACGTTGCACCTGTACAGATGACATACATGCTTCAAGGATGTCTGACAACAGATACAGATTGGACGAGGTCATATAATGCAATATATTTTTTGGTTCTGACTGCCTGTCTGTCCATCTGTTAACTTTTTCTTATCCACGTGACATCCCCAGTTTCAGGTTATGAATTGGTATTGATTTTGAGTATACTCCGAGTTACCGATGGGGCAAAGCTGAATCTTATTCATTATGAAGCTTAAAAGGTCAAGATCACTGTGGCTCAAAAAAGAGGAAATTGTCTAATTATGTGCATGTTATAAAACTTCAGTTCAGAGATGTACATGTAGTATGTGGTATATTTAAATTATTATATATGTTGGTACTTCAAACTTCTGATTCAGAGATGAAGACTATGTGTGCAGTATGGATTTGTCAAACCTCTGCAATGGGGCACCATAATAGATGGTCTGTCTCCTATCTGATCCCTGGAGCAACCATTTTACTAGTTGAGCTACATTCGTTTTCATTCCTAGAGAAATGTGCTTCATGTCTTCCCTGTGTGGGATCATAATCTGGTCAAATGTGCTTCATGTCTTCCCTGTGTGGGATCATAATCTGGTCAAATGTGCTTCATGTCTTCCCTGTGTGGGATCATAATCTGGTCAAATGTGCTTCATGTCTTCCCTGTGTGGGATCATAATCTGGTCAAATGTGCTTCATGTCTTCCCTGTGTGGGATCATAATCTGGTCAAATGTGCTTCATGTCTTCCCTGTGTGGGATCATAATCTGGTCAAGTGTGCTTCATGTCTTCCCTGTGTGGGATCATAATCTGGTCAAATGTGCTTCATGTCTTCCCTGTGTGGGATCATAATCTGGTCAAGTGTGCTTCATGTCTTCCCTGTGTGGGATCATAATCTGGTCAAATGTGCTTCATGTCTTCCCTGTGCGGGATCATAATCTGGTCATGTGTGAGTTGAACACCTGATGGGCTCTTGCTGAAAAAACAATGACAATCAAATTTATTTCTTAAGGTAGTCCGCTGGTTCTTTTGCGGCCATTTTCCATGTTTTTCTGATTTTCCCCATTAGGTTATCTCCCTTTCCTAGGTTAAGAAATAGGGATTTCCTTTAAAAGTCTTCTAGCTGAGAAGTTTACTCAGCAACATTCATCCAGTTTGATACATGTATAATATGTACCTAGAATGTACATTAATAATACCATCTTATCACTACTTTGTAGGCTATGTAGACATGATGATAATTATAGATGTGGGAGCAGCTGTGCAAATAGATCCACGATGCAATCGGATAGGTTCACATTTTCAATAAATATAGAATGATGGAGTAGTTTAAATGTAGTTGTTATCGTTTTATTTGTCCACATGTCTGACTTATACCTGTATGGTAGTTTGCTGCACAGAAGTTCTTGGAGTGATCCAATGTGTTTAGCCGGTATCATCCATGTATTACCTTGGAGTCCAGGATCAGTCTGATTAAATACAGATCCACACTATATACATGTAACATGAGTGGTTTCTTACTGTGTTCATACATGTATCTTGAGGTTATGTTCTTGCTCGATTTGAGGCAGAACTCTCATATATTTCTGACTCGCATCAATACACATTTTGTCAGATTTCCAGGAGGAAATAATTCTCCGTGACTGAAGAATTGGGGTAAGTTTATAACAACCAATCCACAATGCGAAATAATCACACGTGATGTTGTGTCATCCATGGTTGACGTTAGAACCATGTACATACATGTATAGCCCCTATATACATGTAGTCCGATTAATTTTTGAATAAATAAAATTTCACTCAGAGATATCACTACATTTAAAGGTTATGAGTCGGTAATACATGTATGTCATTACGCAATATTTCTCTGTGAGGTGCTTGCATAATACCACGTCTGCCTTATCAAACAAGTTGAGTGGATTGGTCAAATTTGATGCACGTCACCAACGGCCCTGAAGTACGAAAACGTCCAGATCCAAAATACATGGATCTAAGTTGAATCAGTCCTGGGTCTTCATATATTGACATGACTGAGGATAAAATGATGATCATTTACCTGGATTGGAGCTAATTATCAGTGCATTGTCTGCAGTTATGGCTTCGTAAATCAATAATATTCCAATTTGGTCATCACACTTTCAGGATGCTACCGTTTAGCTATCTGTACAATGTAGCAGCGACTCACAAACAATTACTGTGGTGCCATTCTATAGTTAGGCCATTGTCACTTGATTGGTGGTTTAGAATCACCTAGCTATAGAACCTTTGCTGTGTAGGTGGGCGTGGCTGTTCTTCCCTACACAGCTGTAGTTCCTTCCAGTCACATTTCGTCCACGAAATTTTGGCCTCCGAAACGCCTGTGTTTCGGAAGATTTAACGGCTGCACATACAAGAACACAGTAGCTGGTGATAATAAAATGTACCTCGTTATTCTCCTTGTAGTCTTTTGTCACTTCCCTCCAAGTTAGAACTCTCGGTATTCCCTCATTCATAAGTTATCATCAATTGTTCAACATTCTCAGGGATTTGAATATTCAGCTGACTGCCATTCAACTGTCGGTGTTGTAAATTTCCCTTGCACGGACTTTGCCGGAGATGGCGGTCTCTTTGAAAACAAGCCGTGGCGCATGCGTAATTATTCAGGTCAGGTCGATGACGGTCCAACGAATGCGCGTGTACGTGGGCGTGGCTAACGGAGACATTCAAAATACGAGACCAAAATATGTCAGAAAACTCCGTGAAGGCGTGATTAAAAGATAATATCTCAAGAACGAGGAATTATTAAGTGTTGAGAGTTGACAGGCGGCGAAAAGGACCAATGTAGAGGAAAATGAGGTATAGTTTATTACTATTCGCTGCCGTTTTATTTTGTGTGCAGTTAGGATATTGGACAACGTCATTCAAAGTTCAATGTGTGGGATGTATTGTCTATAGGAGGAACCTTGGCTGTGAGTCGATTACAGAGCCATTCGAGACTACAGCCATTCCTGGGCTAAGAATCACCAGCCCTGATCTTTATTTTGGGGGCAAATATTAATTAAAATAGATGAGGGATTCACATTGTCATGAGTAAAATTTACTCATTTTCTTTATATTCATATAAAATTTGTTTGCAATTTAATAACGAATAATAAATAATTCTAGCATGTGTATTTAAAAAAAAACAAGGTCATGCTAAACAACCAATCAAGTGACAATGGCCTTTAATACGTGGTGACATTCAGAGAGATTTTTGAAGGTTCTTTGGCCTGTAACTGATGCTGTTTGAAGAATGTTCACAAATCAATAATCAAACTTTGATGACTGAAATATAATCCTAAACCATCAAATTCTAATCATATTCATTTTCTTTGTCACACAAGTGACTGCAAACGTCTGGTTACATGTGTGACTCAGAAAAGACTAATGTTTTATGGTCATGTTAGGCCATCCACAATAATATTTTTGTTTCCAGTAACCAACTTTAGGAAATTTGGGTAGGTAGGCAGGAATTTTAATTTTAATTTCCTTTATTTTTTTTTAGTGGATTTTTTTTTTACCTTTTTGTATAGTATTTCATGGAGTAATACTGAAAAACAGGAATAAAAAAAATTGTCTACCACTTTTTTTTTTGACTGCAAAATATATGGGTAGGTAGGGTTACTGGAAACAGATATATTATTGTGGATGGCCTTATTTACACTCAAATCTGTGTGATTCTATGATATCCTCAGTAGTTAGTCAATAATTCAATCTTGTTTAAATACTTTTGAATTTTTGGGGGAAAATGATAACTAATCACAGTTATGGATGTGACAGTAACAAAAGTTATGTGTGTGACCTCTGGGCACCTGTGGGGTTTCCGGGTGTAAAAAGGATTCATATGACTGAAATATTGTTGAAAGCGACAATAAATCACACACTCACTCACTCATAGGTGATCAAAGTAAAATTGAGCTTTTCTGAGAGGAGAAATCGAATAGTAAGTTATGACTACATGAAAGAGACTTTTCTAACCGGTTATTACGTTCAACAGAGAACCCACATGGGGATTCTGAGTTGCATTCATTGGACATGTTGGGCAGACAATATGTTGACATTTCAATGTAGAAGTCTGTCAGTTGTGTGCTGCTCATGGAAAATCAGTGAGTAATTAATGACAAATGTGTTTTGTCTTTCTGGAGATGCATGTACATGTATCCTAGAACTATTTTGGACTGATCAGAACAATAGAATCATTCCATATGCAAATGAATAGAACAAAGGGCATATACAGAACTGTACATTGTCATTATCAAACGGTAGTCTGAATTCTGCTCTTGAGAATACCAAGTGTAGCCATTTATTGAGTGATTCCTGAGGTTTATGGGTGTGAACCTCATTGATCTCTGATTCTATGACCTATCCTACATCTCCCACACAGTGTGAGGTGATCAGGAATCAATACATGTGTACATGTTTTCCTACATGTAATTTGATTATAATCTTTTTATAAATTGTAAGTGCAACTCTAGAGCCAATTCACAGGTTCCATATTCTTCGAAAGATAAAAATAGCTTATCTCAATATTTAATTTTTGTTTTCAGATTTACCAGCGAAAGTATTATCTAGGATTATCAGGAATTGTTTTGTCTAATAAATTTAGAGGTGTCAATAATATGGACTGTTCCAGGACTTTCAGTGCACTTTGCCCAAAATAATTCTCAGCTTCTGGACTGCTGATTGGTCGGTTCGAATTTTTAAAAACAATTGGTCAACTTTCATTGGCCTGTAAGGGGAATTGGAATACAATTCAGCCAATCAAAGAGTGTAATTGTTTTTCTCTCAAATCCTACTTTAGCCCACCCTAAAAATTTAAAATTAGAAAGCTCTATTTGCCTGTTCATGTTCTGTAATGTTTGTTCTCTTTTCTTGAAATTGGCGGTACACTACCACTAGGGACAGGGATTTACATGATACATTATGTAAAAGTGGCTAATTAGGTTACTTACCTCAGACTTGTCACAAGACACCTATTTCCTGTATATTCGTCAATGCACTGTACATGTGACCCAAACATTTTCAGTTTCCGGCAAGACGTTGATATATTTCTAAGACCAGGTGTTGAGTGACAGAAGGTGGACTTATAGTCATTGTACAATATAGGTGTTAATGCACAAGTATATTGACAATGTACCTACAAAGTATATAACATACCTACATGTGCAAATTGTTGTATTCCTATATAGTGGGTGAGCCTTATATCAACACAAGGGATAAGGTTAAAACTGGGTCAAGCTGACTTTGAAATCGTAAATACCAGAGCCTTGTTGGGACAATTATAAGTTTTCCGCTCAGCACCTGTTTTCAGTTTCGCCCCTGGCTAGCCGTGTCTCAAAGGTGTTGATCTGTACTTTGTGCTGTAGTGTTATATTGATTACAGCTCACCTGTTTAGTCACTAGCTAGCTGTGGACTGTACATGTATTACGTTACATGTACATATTCACCTGTCTTCTAATATCAGTTTACCTGGATTGACAAGGTCTGTATTGACCTTTCCAATGAGTGGTTTACCTTACCGGTTTATACTGTGACTTTGATAGAATACCAGCACTGACATGCTTGAAGTTGAGCAATAGCTTGTTGGTGACCTGTGGACATTTTCAAATTTGGCTGAAAACTACGCATACATAGTAAGCATTGACATGTATGCAGTTTAATTGTGATGTCACCATGGTGTAGAAATTACTGGCACGTGGATGGGATCGTGTGTGGCCATTTGTAGCTCATTGAGTCGCTGTCTAAACATCAAAATTATCAACTAAGGTGCGCTGTTCCATAACGTTCACTGCACAGGACTTCATTTATTCATTCAACTCACCACAGAACTGTTGTATTTGAATTTGAGGTCCCAGTTTATTTACTACAGTTTAGTATTTGTTAGAAAGAAAATGGCAAAACTGGTCAAATCCATGTCGAAGCTGAAGCCACCCAGTGCCAGTGGGGCGACCAGCTCAAATTCTCGAGGAAAAATTAACCTGCAAGCTCTAGATGAAAAGACTGAAAGTCCACTATTTCAGCGGCGACTTTTGCATCAGCGTGAACAAGATGATTCTGAACTGGACAGAGAAGGTGATCATATATTTGCTGATGTCAGGTAGGCTGAATTTATCTGGGATATATTTTTACACCTCAGAAAATTATACACTGTTACAGTTTTTGACATTATTAATCTTAATATAAACTATAAGCATTATTACCCAGACCAATAGAGATGGCTATCTCTCTATTCAGTGACTGATTATGTTCATGACTGCAGGTGATAATAAAATGGTTGTGGAAATAAAAATAATAAAATAATTAATCCTGACCTACTTGTATAGTTTTTTGTTTATCAGCTATTAACAGGCTAGAAGTACATGTGTACATGTATGTTACTCAAGTTAAAAAAATTAATTTAATCTAATTCATGTTGATAATAAGTCAGCACATTGTAGTTTTCAGTTTGTGTGTTGGTGAATACCTCTGTTATTATGTTTATCTCGAGCTGATTGACAATTTGTACCGTACTGATAAACACAGACCTGATGTACTTGTAATGTATTGTCAAGTGATTCAAAATGTAGACTAAATATATGGGATCATGTACATGTACATCATAATTTTAGTGACGGTCATCATCTGTGATGATAATTATCTGTTATTATGACAGTCGTTTGTCAAATAGACCCCGCATACAAGTAATCAGTGTGGAACAGTAAATGTCCTTTCAACAACGTGTATAATTTCTGGCTATAAAGTGGTCAGTATAAAACATGATAAACTCTAGTATGTCTCAGACATACCTCTTCTCTACATCCCCACTCCTAATTTTTGTGTCCTGAGCCTTCCAGAGTGTCATACCTAAATGTGAACTCTGCTACTCTGGGTACCAATTTCTAATGAGAAAGTTAAACTATCTCGAAGTTATAGGCCCATCTACCGATGAGAGATGGAACTGTTACACAAGCTAGAACTCTGCCCCCTTGCTCCCCCTCCTGATTCCACTATTTTGCCAAAATAATGGATTCCAAGAAGGCACCAAAGCTCTCCATCCCCAACCCCAAACTCCATGGCCGAATTATTATGTGTCTTGTGAACTACAAGTATCAGCATCATCCCATCCTACAACTCAATACAGTGTACGTTATATTGTGACACCACAGTTCGGGAGAGGCCGGGTGCTGAACAGTGCGAGAGGTGGGGTGAACCCGCCTTCCACTGTTAGATAGTGTGCTCAACCTTGTACATGTATTATATATTTGAAAATATAAAAAAATAGTCCGTTAGCTCTGATAAAAATAATGTCACAGTAAATCAATACTGCCGAAAGTTTTTCTGATGTGTAATTTTCTTTGTGAAAACTTAAAATTAAACCCTTCAATTTTCTGCCTACAAGTACATGTACACCCCATGATGCTTTTCTCTGTGGGTCATTGAAATAGGCTTGAATTGATCCATTGTAATTCAGAGGCTTCCCTGATTAATACAGAATGTTACGTACCGATACTTGTAGTCTGGATGTGTCCATGTGTGGATGGCACATGTAGAATTGTCCATCCAGGAATGCAAACAGAAATGCTCATTTATATTAAAAGTGATATATGAGGGACAATTTTATGAAGAATTGGCATATTTTTTTCCAACTTAAAGTTGCCAAACTACATATTTATACCAGTTACATTGTACATGTCTCTGTTGTAGTTGAACAAATATTTCTCATAAGGCTGGCAAAGGATGAGCTACATGTAACTGGGACTGAATCACCTTGGAGACTGTATATCTCTCTTGGATAATTAGGGACCACACAGGCCCCACCTAGTACTGCTACAATTGTAGATGTGGTCTGTCAGGAACATTCAAATTTTATAATATTGTAAACTAGGGTTGTGATACAGAACAGTATAGTAGGCCCAGAATAGAAACCAAAGTTGATTGGTCAACTGAGTAAAAATGAACAAACAGGAAGTGGAAGTCTTATGGATATGTAAGTCCCCTATTGGTTCAACCCACTAAAACCCGATGGGGCTTCCGGAGATTGATCTGGGGTGTCGTCTGCACATCCCAGATCATGGGATTGACCTGGGGTGTCACTATGCACACCCCAGATCATGGAAATAATTAAGGGCCCGAGCTCCTCAGACAGCTTGTCGTAAGAGGCTCCGAGTGTAAAACAAAATTGGACCCAAATGTCATGATATGACTGAACCATTGTTGAAAGTGACGTTAAATCATATATTCACTCACTCGCTCATCCTGCAAAATTCATGAACATGCACATTTAGCTTTTGTACTATACAAGAATATAAATGTACATGATCTTGTAGAAATCTCTTCTCTAGATGATGTCTATTATGCCCTGTTCAAATATTGACAGATTATTGGAGCATGTCTGTATATAGGCTTGTGCGCTTATATGTTGAATATTTTAGAAGTACATGTCAACAAACTGACCACTAACAACATTATCATAATATTGACAGACAGATTTCATCCCATCCAATATGTCATGCATGCAGGAATAATGGTGTTAGGACAGCTTTGTTGCTAGGATATATATGATCAAGCCCTGCGCAACCATTACCATCAACTATTTAGACATAATTTGTGTAGTTTGATGGTAATTGCCCAGGAGCTGTCAACTTTCGGATAATAGGCCAGTTTTGTTATATTGTGGGTGAAATTAAATATTGACACAGTCTTGTCAAGGTTGTACACTATACATACATGATGTGTATGGTAACATGTCTGGAGATCAGGAGAACAGTAAATCCTCTAATAATACAACCACCCTATATATTCAGTCACCCTTACATGTAGGTTCGTGGACCCTTGATTATTGTATGGTATGCAGTTTCACTTTAAGCAAGTTAAGCAACGTTGAGCTCAGTCAATACTTGGATGGGTGACCGGATCCTGTACTGGCTGGGCTGATCAGTGTCCTGGATAATAGGGAACTGTGGACACCCTCGTGTTCTGGCACATGTATGCACCCTCATGATATGAAAACGACGTTAAACCCTACTCCCTTTCGCTGTGATTGAATTAATAGAGTACTCTTTTACCATACATTGGCGTGCAAGTTTCCTACATCCTCGATGAGCAAAGTTTAACTTGTTTATAATTTTTTCTTTTCTTTTCTATTCAGGTTGATAATTAGCAATTTCTTCAAATAAAACTCATGTGACAGGCCAGGGTATGCAGCAATCTAGTTAAATTAAATCCTATCTGCTCCCCCATTTGGATATGTCGCTTGTGCCTAAAAGGCTTGCAGTAACGTGAGTGTCAACCAATGCAGAGAACTCTTCATGGTGCTTTGAAGGGAACATAATGGTAGGGGCTTTTTGGTTGGCTCAGCTGTTAGACGCCACGCTGGTGGGGTATCTTATAATGTGGCCGTGGCCCCACCAGTTTGGCACCACCAGTTTGGCACCATATTAAATGTGGGGTAGAAATATGGACTGGTCCTTGGAATAAACCTTGGGTTAAGGGCCTCCGAACCTTGGGTTAAGGGCGGAGGCAATGACCCTGTGCCCCCTCCCTGACTGTAAGCAGTTAAAATGAGACCGTGATGTCATAAGACTACTAAATATTCATGACCTGGGCACTCTGAAGACCAAATTCAATTGAAATCAGTAAGATCCTACATAGCGACATATATGATTTTATAAATGATGGGATACTAATTTATTAAGATTGGGGTATGCAGAAAAGCATGCTACAATTGTCTGAAATAAACTTGTTCCTGTTTGGTACATGTATATAGTGACTTAATTCAATCTAAAGCCAAAAGTTGTGTGAAGTTTAGGATGCCTTGTGCACAGGATGCCTTGTTTCTTAAGGCCACTGTTAGTTGATTGCTCGTTTCTCATGACCCTCTCGCATCTAAACTTGAGGGGTAAATAATTAAAATTCATGCGGGTTTTAAGATTTTTAGGAGCGAAATATCTCATTTTGTTAATTTACATGTGTTTGGTTTGCTGGACCCATAATTAATAGTTAATAATTTCCCCACTCAGCATGTCTATTTTCACAAGCAAGGTCACGAGAAACAAACAATCAACTAACAGGAAGGACAAAATCATGGTAATGCTTAATATTTGCAGGTGTTACTGATTCTTTACGATGTTTGTTCAATAGGAGAACTCCAAAACATGTGCACATGTAGTATCGATTGACTCAATTCGATATTCAACTGTTGCTCAAGTGTTCTCATTTAGAGCAATGTACCATATACATGTATAAGCTAAATGGTACATTGTATTTCAACTTGAAACTTGGGGTCATACAGCATTGATTAATATCAGAAGTCTCCTGCAGTTCACAATAAAAAGTAGCGAGAGAGATCTCAAAGAGGAAGTGAAGTGAGACTAAACCTACAAGTTCTCTCCCCTGCTCCCCGCTGTTCATCCACGCTTGACTAAGCTCCCCTCTATGCATCCAATTGATCTATTTAATTGCTTTATGTGTCCGGTTAAAAACCTGTTTTTATACAGGTGTCGATGTGCCTCCCATATGATTCAAAATTGCCCATGCACCGTTGCACACAAAAATGGCACGGCAGCAAAGTATGGTATAATTTATGTACTGATAAACTTTTGAATTATGATATGTTGTAACATGTCAAGTGCCTATCACATGCTCAATGGTCGGACTACTGTCAAAATGCTGAACCTGTACATGCCATACATTGTTCACCTATGAGAAGATGTATGATCATGATGAGTTATTTGAGGGCTGGAGTATCTAGTATCTGGCCCGGGTAATAAATTTTATCATAAATCTACAGGTACCAGTTTCATGTTTGTGAAGTCTGCAGGATTTTGTTCCATTGTATATCCAGTTCCCAGGAGAGTGACCACCATCTCTCCCAGGGCAAAAGTAAGGAGATTGATGGAAGTGAGAGCAATCATGCTCTTCATAAACGAGTGGGTGGTTGGGTAGTCACGAGTTCCTGTTGCTTCAATGCATTTTGCTGAGAAGCAACAGGAACTTGATAGTGTGATGTCTAGCACTGTAATATCAGTTGTCTTTATTGCACCATGTGAGCGTCCTGTCTTTGTATTACGTGCTGTCCTCAGTGTTTTATAGGGTGGACGGAGGGTGTTTGATTCCATGCTGCTTCAAAGATCTTTGAAGTAGCAGGAATGCAACTTGACTGGGTGATGCTCAGTTGGTTCATCGCGATATAGCTGAAATATTGTTGAAAGCGACGTTAAATTCTATTCACTCAGTCCTTATAAACGAGATATTTTACACTTGATAGATTGTACATGATGATTATCAGCTGACAGGACTGTCACATGTGAAACCTTTGTAAATGAATAGAAACCTGAAGATGGCTACTGGTGGAATTCTGGATACATTTATAAGTGTAACTGATAGCCTTCTGGAAATGAGATGTAAACTGTCATTCAGGTTACCACCTTCAGAAAAATAGCAACCAATTTTCCAGATTTCATCAACATGACACTTTGGGCATTTACTTTTATGCAGCAATTGTGATATCACCAAGATAAAGGCATGCACACTGGAAATGGTCAGTGGTCATGCCGTAAAAACGATGACATAATATGGTTGATTATAGGAAGTACATGTATCACTGAAGGCTACGCTCATTTTTGGAGAGCTGTACTCCGTTTTGTTTTCTGTGCAAATTGGCATTTTATACATGTAACCTCATAAAGTAAAATCTGCGGATGGAATGTTGATGTATCATTTATGGACCGATCCAATCTTCTTTTGTATGTTCTCTTGCCTCTGGTTAACTTTTTGTGACATTTTCTTCCACAAACTTTTGTGGTCAATCTGCGCCACAACTTCTAACTTCTTTATATATATGAAGTTCATAACTTGCCTAGGTTATAATATTTATAACTTCTGTAAGTTAGCCATCTGACTGTTAACTGATGTTAACATGTGCTCCAGATGAAACTTGTCAATGGGAATACTAATTTTTTGATTCAATACAGCAAAGTTTTCATGAAACATGCAGCCAACTGAATAATATCATTCCCTATAAAGTTGTAGATCATTTGTTGTGTTGCCAGTAAATCCTGTATGATTATCCATCTTTGGCAGGCTGTTTCGGTATTTATTCGTTTATTTTTTATATCAAAAATAAATGTGCGTCGTTTTGGTATTTAATCCTGTAGTTTAAGTTTTTTATTTGAATTTTTGATACCAAAAAAGATTTTCGATATTGCAAAATAAAGTTAATAAAAGAATTTTTGATATAAAAAAATGACTTTTTGATATCAAAAATAGATATTTTAATATCAAAATTAAATGAATAAATACCGAATTGGCTTGCCATATTCTTCAGCAGGTGTCACCTAAATCAGCAAACAACGTTGGGTAAATGTATCTAAAGGTTCCTGTGCTACATGTACATGTACTAAAATCCTTGAAATTTTAATAACTGCCCATTTCAAGCTTTTAGGCCTTGAACATGTTAAAACTCATTAAAAATTTATTAATTTCTACAAAATTAAAAGTGAAGATGTACATATCGAGTGATGCATGTACTATGTATATGTCTGAGGATATCCTTGAGAAGCTGTGAATGTTACAAAATGGTTCACGTCACCTGTTTATATGGTCCAATGTTATTGTTACTTTCAGCACCACTATGTCATTGGGTGGGGCAGCATGCACACGCTGCGGGGAAGGATTTGGCGTCCACGAGCAGATTGTGAACTCGAATGGAGAAATCTGGCACACCCAGTGTTTTGTGTGAGTAAACAGTTAATGTTGAGGATATATTGTCCGCTGTTGATGAGATCACTAATCAGGTCAAAATCACTTTTCTGTCAGTGGGCTAAAAGGTCACTATGGCAACAGATCAACATGGTCTGACATAGCAGTCTGATTTCTAGACATGTCTGATCAAAATTTGTCTGTCTCTGATCAAAAGTGCTCATCCTACCTGGATCTGATCTAATTCTGAAAAATTTCTGATAATTTAGAATAAGCATATTTCAGACCCTGTCATGCCTGTGTCAAGGTCACCTTGATGTGCCCTTGACCTGCTGCGCACTGCAATCAGGTATAAAATTTATCCACAAATTTCAGTCCCAAAAATTGTTAAAACATTATTACCTCAATATTTCATCATTTTACATGTACAGTATGGACATTTTGAAAAATTGTTGCAAATCAGAAGAACACAGAAGTTTAATAGAGGATCAAAAACCTAATTTGCTCAATTTGAGATGGGCAGGGTTCTCTCCAGGCATGTCAGGCACTCCAGCTTCCTCCACCTCTAAAACTGGCTGTCACATTATGACATTAAACCAAACTGCAACCCTCCCACCCCCTCACTCAATCTGAGTAGTGAAACACTCCGAAATTGGGCTTCTATTAATTCCTGTATGGGGCATTCAAGTATTAACCTATGTATGCAAGGAGGAGGAGAGGGAGGTGTATGTTGGAGCCGTGCACCTTGAGTACAGGGGGAGGGAGGGAGGGAGGAGGTCAAAGCCACAACATATGAAGTTTCCCCGCTTGGAAAACAGCAGCAACAATAAGTTATGTACATGTATGTATCTGTGAGCGAGTGTTCCCTCACCGGTATGGGCTGTCTTTTCGGACAATGCTTTGCTTGTGTAATTCTTGAATGCCCCCTTTGATTTTGATACATTTTACAATATATATCAAAACTTAGAGAAGCACATGAGTTTCAGGAACTGTTCAGTAAGGGTAGCTTTAGCATCCATAATTGTTTACCCCTACTGGAGTCTGTCCCAGATAATGTTTTATAGACATTTTCAGTGATACAGAGACAATTTATCTTACAACCTTGAAATTTCACACAGTATATGAAATTAGTAATTCTATTTCAAAGTATCAAGAAAATCCTTCTTGTCGTTTTCAATGAATCGCGAAAACAAAAATTAGATGGGAGATTCGGGGGTTATAATTTGACATCCTGATGTTATGCCTTCATGTTATAACATAACAAATCAACATCATGGGAGCCCCAAAATAGCATCATAGGTATTGGTGATGTTCGTCAGTTCTGAACAGACTTTCATGAAATATGGGAATAAAATTACTATTTTTTAGTTTATTTACTGTGTGAAACTTAAACGTTGTTTGAAAATTTGACTCCAAAATATCACCCGAAAAGTCTTGAGATATTATCTGGGACAGAGAGTATGGCCTACATGTACACATGACTTGGCACATATGACAGATTATCTCATGTCTCCCCCTCATTAATCATAGTGACAATACTCACAATAGATACACATGTACTGGTATACAACAGTGAAGTATTGTTCTTTCCAAATCTGTTTTACATGAAACAACAATGAATGTGTTATTGTATATTCACATGTACATTTGAGCCCTAAAGAAATCACATGTATGGTTATAATTTGTTAATTATCATCATTATTTGGGTCAATGTGCTCTTTGAGGTCTAGTTTTTTATATCAGAAATTTAAAATGAGGTTCGATATTGGAAAGTGGGAGCTAATTATAAGTTGTGATAAAAAATACAATTCAATCAAGCTATACATATATGTACCAGTACAGTAGTACTAATAATAATCATGAAATTCATCATGTTTCTAATATCAATATTATAATCAATATTTTGATTATGAAACAATTGTTAAATTTATCATCAAATATGACATTCAATATTGAGGCGTCACCCACATTTAAAGAATTTTCATGTTTATAATAAAAAACCTTTTAATGGTAGATACATGTAGTTAGCATAGAGAATATCTCGATTACTTTTCTCAAACATTTTATGGTGCACTGGGGCCGATTGTTCGACCAGCGATTCAACTAACACCGCTATTAGCACCAAACCACTATTGAATTTAAACCTTGGATTAGGCAGATTTAATCCTGTATTAGCGCTAAAAGCGCTTCGAACAACCGGCCCCTGTGGTCTACATGTAGGTATCTCAGTTGTGCATGATCAGAGATGCCAAAAACTGAGATAAGGACATGTTGACCACAATGCATCATCAGACGATTCAATAAAGTAATCGAGATACATGTAAGGGCTACATGTAGGGTTAGTAGCAATTCCAAACAGGCGTAAAATGAAAATGTTACGATTGAGTATAGTCCATGCAGCTGTTAATGTGCAAAATCACCAGGACACCAAACACTTCAGGATTTCTGTTGATATACACTGTACTGGGGGCAGATAATGGCATACATGTAATGCTTGATCTGCAAATCTGTGTCCTGAAACTTTTGTCAAGATTCTTTAAAGTTTAATATTATTGTTTGACAAGCTGGCCAAACTGAGAAATGGGAGTTCGGATCTATACGTACATGTAATTGGTAAAGCTTTTTAAAACATAAAAAGTACAATTAGCACAATAGGGGTCCATGAATCACGATATACGTTTACATGACTGTATCAGTAATTTAACCTCATTTGTCTCGACATTTAAATGATTCTTGACAAATTATGCCTGTTAACCATATATGTATATCGCCTTTGCCCTTTCCATGTTGATTTATGTGTGGATATTTTATGTTTCGTGTCTATGTATGTTATTCCTGCACTTGTCCTAGATGTCCTCATCCCGTGTTGACTGCTTCTTGCTGCTTTTGTTACGTCTTGCTGAACGTGTTCCATATTCTGTTGCTGTTTGGTGGCATTTCCTCAAGTCTGCCTGTGGTGTTTTGGAGCTTCGTGTATTTTACCCTTCATTCATGTGGTTTTGCTATTGTCTGTTATATACTTCTACTGACAGTGGTGAATTTGTGTTTTTCCCCTATGGTTGTGTGCATACCCATCAAGCCCGTCTTGTAAACCTTCCCATGAACTGCCAAGAACTGCCAAGGATCATCCTTCGATGTGAACTGCCATCAGTTCCTGGACTTTTACCCTTTGTGGCTGCCCGTGTCTGTGATTGTGTGGTATTCGAACTAAAATTCTCTGACTCAGTATAATTTCATATTTGGGGTGTGGTTCTTGTTGTTGTTGATCATGCTTGGATCCTCTCCCCCTTCCTCTTCGACCTTACCTTGGGGGTTTTGCAATGAGGCTTTCTCTAGCAGGAATGGCACAGTGCATGAAGGGGACAGTTCTAACGCATGTACCAAATGCCAGCTGAGACTGGGGCCCGATGAGCAGATGGTCAACTACAAGGGGCAAGTCTGGCACCCCCACTGTTTTGTGTGAGTATGTCCCCCATAATCATATGTCCCCCAATAATTCATCATCTCCCCTTTGACCCTAATCCATTTAACATTGGTCTTCACAAAACCTGGTTTCTTTAGGATAATCATGCCATTGGCATTTCCGTTGTGACTCAAGGATATACATGTAGTTGTGACAGATTCGATCCTGAGATACATGCAATGATATTCATTTGCTGTGTTTTGACGTAGGCCAGGCTATCATCTGAAAGTCCTGCATTTCAAATTCATGGTTTGGCAGGCTCACGTTAAAATACTTATCACAGAATGTGAACATAATGTATGAAGAAAACGTCATCACAATGGACACAGTAAGCAGGATGTGACCATTACAGAGCAATCCTACATCAGTAACCATTGCCAGGCAATGTTGGTTCCCCTGAATATGGAAAAAGAAATTGAGAGAACATTACCTTTATTTCACAAACTAATATATGTGTGTACGTTTTAGTTTTACTACATATAGGCTGCTGTACTATACATGTATATTGCTGCGAGAGTTAATATGGTGTTGGGCTTGTGCCGGATGGTTGTAGTACATGTTATGCACATATTTACTAGATGACTAGATTCATTCAGTATTTCTAATCTTTATATTTACCATGTATTCTTTTGTATTGGGCCAGAGAAGGTCTTTGGTTTCTGGTTGTGCATCATTCTGTACCCGGCGCATCAAATTTTGTTGTTGAAAAAATTTCAACAGTTCTCTCCCTTGGCCAAATCAAGAGTGACAGTGCTGGAAAATGATGGTTTCTGACTCCGGCATGGTTTAATGTGTATCACTGTCCTAATTTGGTGGACCTCCAGGATAAAAAAAAAAAAAAAAAAAAAAAAACCCCCACAGATTTTAAAAAAGCCACATCACACAAGACATTTTTCCAGAGGCTTTGCATGACCAGAAACAAAAGACTGTTTTTTTGGCCTTGCATATACACATGTACATGTAGCTTTCATATGTATTTTGTAGACAGTTCTACAATGCACAGTGTGGGTAGCTACAACTGGTAGTTTTAGTGCAATGTACTCACTGTTCCATCATCCAAAGTTGCCATTTGTGTAATAATATCAGGAATATCATCAGATCACTCTGTGTACTTTCATCTGTGACAGTGTCCTGTCTCAGAGTCCTTTATGTAACACCAATAAAGTGGGAAGCAAACAACCACAAACAATGCCTATGGAGGGAAATGTGTTATGACATGTTGCCATTCTCTTCTTACTATGTGATCTTATATTGTAGGTGTGCCCAGTGTTTCCAGCCTTTCCCCGAGGGTGTGTTTTATGAGGTAAAACTTTCTGCTGCAAATCAGATTGTATCATTCTCATATTTTTAGGGGTTTTATCTTATACACCTCAAGATGGATCTCGACCCCCAGGTCGATGTGCCCTAGCTACACGTACACCCTGTCCTCTTAACTAAGACAATGCCCCACCACTAAACCCTATATTGTATTCTGAAAGGTAACTTCACAACACATTCGCCCCATAGCTAGGCATCTGGGGATTGTCGTTGCACACACCCCAGGTCATGGGTCATGGGATTTACCTGGGGTGTCGCTGTGCACCCCCCAGATTATGGAAATATATAAGGGCCTCCACTCCTCAGACTGTTTATCATACAGGGTGACTAACTGGGCAACCTGTAGGGTTTCTGCATGTAAAAAGGAATAGGAGCCACCGGGAGTGAAAAGAAAATAGGACCCAATGTGATAAGACTGAAATATTGTTGAGAGCAACGTTAATCTGACATATTCACTCACTCACTCAAAACACATTCATATGAAGAAGCCACTACCTCCTGTGGATGAATCCTGATCCCCAGGGATTCTGTGCCTCACCCCCTAATATCTTCTACATGTAAACTAAGAATCGGCCAACCCCATAATCCTACATGTACTGAGCTTCCACACACTCAGTCACATATGAAGCATCTATTACAGCTGTGGATGGGTACCAACCCCATTCCTGCCCCAGAATAATGCTGCCATCCAGCATGCCTTATCCAAAACATCAGCTATTGGTGTTGTGGTACATGTAATACTCGTAACAGTACGACGAATCATTCCTAATTAGATATGGGAATATATGTAAGATTTGTGGATTATCAAACTTCTTCTTGAGATGATCTCAGACTTCCAATTTTGAAGATATCAAATTCTAAACCATGTCCCTGATACTATTGAACATGTTAAAATTGTATTAATTGCGCGGACTTGCCTGTGCATGTACAGCTGCTTCAAGGGACATCACTACATGTTTTGTGAAGCTCTTGCGTACTTGGAGAATATTCTATCTAGTGACTGATTTTCAATATGTTAATAGTTATTCATCTTGTCTGATAAACCGAAAGCTGAATTTGAAATTTCGATGCAAATTCAGACCTTTCCCCAACGATAACTGAGAAATCAAGATTACTGTCATGGTACATGTATAACTAAAAATAAAACCAAAACTGATTCACTCCTCTTGTGTTGCAACTAAATCATCAGCATGAAGTGATTCAGACCTGCAAGTGCTTCCTATGTTTCCTATATTTTCCTATATTTTATTCAAAACCTCCTATATTTCCTATATTTTTACTTTTTCTTATGAAAACTTTCACCAATGCTCTGAAATGAGTGAAATTGGCATGAGCATGCCACCACTATGACTGCATTCAGTGGAAATAATTTGATTAAACACCTGAAAACTACCAAGTTTGGAACATACAATCTAGTAGTGACCTGTCTTACCCTCCTTTATTTCCTATAGGCAAATTTCCTCCTATATTTTCACTGTGAGCCACTTGCAGGCCTGGAGATTGTGCAGATGTAAATTGTAAAGCTCTTTAATCACAATGTTTATACATGCATCGCAGTGTAAACATACATGGCCAGACCAATTAAGGTTGACATTCAGTGCAGTTGAGTTGCATGCATGTAAAGCATACTTTGTACACAAGCTAACCAGCCTACTAACATTTGTATTCTGAGAGTGCTTCTGGATGGGATAAATGTGTGGAAAGGGAGGTAATTAGCATTTTAGAAGTGAAACAGCCAGGTGTGTGTGTAGGGGGTACAAGTGGGTTTACAAAGATAGAGTACAGCTTGGAGGATAAATAACAGATAATTCAATCACAGGAACTGCATTATTGGGGTGATCACATTTATTAGAATAGAAAGTTGACAAATTGACACAAATACATATACATGTAGTTGCTTCTGCACTTTAATAGTAGGTGATCAACCCACATTTATTTGGGTCCCACCATTTCTCTTCTGAACTACATGTAAGCATCATCCAACCCCATAACGTTACATGTATGAAACTAAAAGCATCTGCCCACTCCATAAACCTATGGTTTGAAAGCAATGTGCCCTACGCTCTTCATGTATCTTCAAACTGGGCATAGGCCTATATATTTTGAAAGCTTACATCATAACGCACACATATCAAGCGGCCACTACATGTACCTCCAGGATGCCCGTCTCTCTCCCCTCCCACCACCCAAACACACCACCCATGTGGTTCTGTGCCCTGCCTTCTGTTTTCCCACCCCATAAGCCTATATAATCTGAAAGCTTACATCATAACACAGTCATATGATGCAGCCACTATCCTCAGAAGACGTGCTTGGTCTCCTAGCTTGATTATAGATTCTGTAATGTCATAATAAGTTCTTGCCATTGCACTAAGTGGGGCGTCCCATCATCAGCAGTAGTCCCCTTTTATGGTGCAAAAACTTAACTACATGTGTGTTTCTATAATTGACCTTGGCTTGTTGACATTCTGTCTGCTGATGTCTCGTATTGCTGAACATAACCCATTTCTCCGAACCTCTTCAACTTTTTTCATCTTTCTTCTGCCATTTTACAGTTTGAAGGACGGAAGTACTGTGAACACGACTTTCATGTTCTGTTCGCCCCGTGTTGTGGAAAATGTGGTAAGTGAGCCAAACAACAAAGTTCCCATCCTTCTGTCAAACATATGCGAGAACACCAAGCATCAGTTATTGTCGAAGTTATTTGACCTCCTACAACTGTACCATTTGTATACTCATTCATATCTCCAATCTCGCCTGCTTTGTTTGCGCAGATATTCTCACTATATTTAATAATTTGTTCACAATTTCCAGGTGAGTTTGTGATTGGCCGAGTGATCAAGGCCATGAACAATAGCTGGCACCCGGACTGTTTCCGTTGTGAGCTCTGTATAGGACCTCTCGCTGATGCTGGCTTTGTCAAGAATGCTGGAAGGTATGCACATGTACATTGTCTGAGAAATGGAAATCTAAAGCTTCAATAGTTTTATCATTCTATTCAACATTCAGTGACCTCCAAATTTTGGACCGCGCTATGGTGGCCTTGTGGTAGAGCGCTCACCTCACAAGTGGCATTTCGCAGATCCGACCCCGGGATGGGTCATACGAAAGACTTAAAATACGGAACTTGTATCTTCCTTGCTTGGTGCTCAGCAGTAAGAGGAGAGATCAAGGACTGGTTGACTCGTGTCAAGATACTGGGTTGTCGCAATATAAGTGAAAATGTTTTGGAAAGCGATGTAAATCCTACTCACTCCAAATTTTGGGTCAGTTTTTGTCAAACCTGATGTGATGAACCCATGTGATAAATTGGAATCATATTTTGAGTTGAGATAATGTTCCTGCAGCGTATGTTCTATCCCTCATTCCATTTTCAGAGTTTGATCACCTCAGAATACAATTTTGCAAAGCAAATAAGGATAAGGTTAGATTATAAAGATGATAAAGTATTGATATGAAATGTATCGTGAATGGAGACTTCCCTATATCAGTCTTAAACATGTTAGATGGAGTATGCAGTCAAGTGTGACCCACTTTGACCCTTGTCTGCAAATTTTTGGGGTAGTAGATTGTCATTTTTTCCTGTGCTACAACATGGAAGCATGTTTAATCAGTGATATTAACTGGTATAAATATGCATCAAATTACCATACTACAGAAGAAAAGATCATTATATGCTAATGACTATTTTTGCAAATTTAAGTTGAAAATATGTCGGATATTGCTCTATATCATGATATTGAAGCATAGGAAGTAAAAATCGACTACGGTAATCCCTCCAATAATTCAATCAACCACTATTTTGGGGATAAAATCGACTATTCTAATACATTTGATCACCCCCTGAAATCATTCAAATTAAGAAGAAATAATGAATTACGGTAATTCCCCTAATAATTCAATCACAGGAAGTTCACTTTTCAACTCTGTTATTCAAACACAGAGAAAAAGTAACATTCCCATTCTTCTTTCAAATTGAAGAAAAGCCATATGATGACAAAATATGACACCTCGTAGATGATGTCATCAAGAATATTTTCAGATATAAGCCATTTTTGTTGCACTTCTGGTGATCGAATTATTAGGGGAATTACCGTATATACATGATTTTGAACAATTTTGTCAACTTCCAGTTCTATTAATTTTGATCACCCCCTAATTTTATAGTGCAAAAATTGCACTTCCTGTGGCTGAATTATTAGAGGGTTTACCATACCCAGAAATTTGCCTGCACTCTCCACCTTTGATCGATATGAGGAAACCTCCAGTTGAATATGGAGAAAGTGTTCTCTTACTCATCCGGCTGATGGGTTTTATTACCTTACTCATTTTGAATATAAGGATTGAAGAAATCTGTTGTTGCTAGCACATTTGTAACTAGAATTTACATGTGTAATATAAAATTATATGACAATATTTCATCTCCTTTCAGAGCCTTGTGTCGTGAATGTAATGCTAAAGAGAAGGCCAAAGGCTCTGGGAAATATGTATGCCACAAGTGTCAGTAAGTAATGTGTGTACGCCAAAAGAGTCAAATATTGTAATGAACGAGTTTTGATATTTGAAATTATTTTGAAGAGATTGTTTCCAGTGCAATTATTATCACTATCAATGTGATTTATTGCAGAAGTTCAATTCCTTTCTCTTTGCAGCTCAATCATTGAGGAAGGTCACATTAAATTCAAAGGGGAGGCCTATCATCCGTACCATTTCAATTGTACGTCATGTGGGTAAGTAAATCAATGATGTGGTCAAAGGGATGTAACTCCACTTGTGTTTGGATTATTTCCCCTTGAATATACATTTTATATTTGCATATTTGATGGCTGTAATTCAAAGCAGACTGTATTGTATTACAGAACAGAGTTTACACTATTTTTCTGATATTTAAACAACGGAAACTAAAGCCCATACTTTTGTCCCTTGAACTTGCTTGACAAAAAGAGATGCAATCATGCAGAAAAGTGGCTCTTAGATAAAAAAAAAAAACAACTCTGATTCTATTTGTGTGAGTTGTTTTGTTGCTAGTCATGTCACCTGAATCTGCAAGCTGAAAATAAACACACACATCATAATATAGTCTTCATGATAATGTCCTCGTGCAATGACCTCACTGCGATGGCCTAATGGTAGAGTGTCAGCCTCGTAAGCGGTAGGTAGTGGGTTCGATCCCAGGCCGGGTCATACCAAAGACTTGAAAAATGGGACTTGTTGCTTCCTCGCTTACGCTCAGCATTAAGAGGATAGAACAAGGACTGGTTCGCTCGGTGTCGGTATAATGTGAGTGAGTGGGGTGTCATGTCTGCCGACAGCATGATATTTCGGTGGGACAGCACTATAAAATGGCAGCATTAGATCTGCTCTGTTACTAGAGAATTTCAATTCATTAACATTTGAGATTACCAGAAATATTAATAATATTTTCAAAATATCCGAATTGATGAAGAATCATTACTCAATGACTATGGACACATAGGGTATGGAAGTTGATATGATCAGTAATTTATTTACTGAACTTAACATTTTATTTACTGAAATTATACATACAGCAGATATGACAAGAGCTCATTAGTTAATGGACATAGAAAATGTCAACATAAATTGACCTTCAAACCACATGTATAGACCACTTGCTTAATTAAAATGCACTTAGCCATTTGGTGGAAAATTACGCTCCTTCATCTTGGATCTGTATTGATCTCAGGCCTGATGTCAGCGTAGTAGCAAAACAACAATACATAGTGTGAATTTTATGGCAGAATGTTGTGGAATGAATGATATCGAAAATGTATGATTTTCAACACGTACAGTAACATTGCACTTTAAATGTGACACCGCTCTTCAAGGCAATGTCACAAAGCCGACACGTCATCAAAACGAAGAGCTACGTCATACCGATGACTTTAAGTTGCGCCTCAGCGTTTGTTTTCCACCCTAAGACATTGCGGGTTTGCGCAACTCACAGATACATTACCGAACCAGTATCAGCAATATGGTCTAAGGGACTTAACTCCAATTCTTTGTAAATTATCCCCCTTGAATAACATCAAACATGTTGTCTTTTTGGCAGTTTTATGTGAACTGAATAGCTGTTCATATATTTTCCATACCAATATTTTACCATCTCTCTTATTTCTACCCTGAATTCAGGATTGAGTTGAACTCTGATGCCAGAGAGAAGAATGCAGAGCTGTACTGTCTCAGATGTCATGACAAAATGGGGATCCCTATCTGTGGGGCTTGTAGGTACGTACCGTGAATTGTGACTTGGGCCAGAATTTACCCACTTTATTCCTGTGATCCAACATTAACAAAACCAGTCTGAAAATTTGGTTGTTTATATTCACTTAAAAATTTGGTAGATTATATAGATTATTTAAAAAAATACGTTAGATAATAGTTAGAAGTATATTTGAAATTTCCTTGATTATAGATGAATTTAGTTTGAAAATTTGGTGGATGATAGATAAGTGTATGTTTATTTTGAAAATTTGATGTATGATACATGTATTTTCAGTTTTTGAAATTTTTTTGTAGAGGATTGATAGATTTATTTTGAACATTTGATCAATGACAAGAAAGATACATTTGTTTAAAAAATTTGGTCAATAATATGTACATACATGTGGGAAAATGACTTGATGCTAAAATGAAGATAAATTCATTTTGAGCATTAGCTTGGTGATAGATGCATAAAATTTTAAAATTGGTTTGATGGGATATTCAAGTATTGTGTAAGTGAAAAATTCAGATAACTTGGAGCACAGGGAAAGTATCTGACCTTTGTACCAAGAATAAGAACTAAATTATTTGCTCTGCTTGACTAGTACAATGATTTTAATCTTCATTGAAGGAGGCCCATAGAAGAACGTGTGGTCCACGCTCTAGGGAAGACATGGCATGTTGAGGTAGGTTATTGCAAAATGTTCTTCTATGCAAAAAACCCTGATTCTTCCAACACCTAACCCCCCCCCTCCCCTCCCCTCCCCTCTTCACATTAAAAAAAAAAATACTTCTGAGACTAGAGGCTCACTGTATCGAGATCAAGACAGAAAATATAAATAAAACTTCATTGGCTGTTTATGCCACATGGGCATTGTTTGCATGTCACATGTAAGCTCCAAACAACCTGAAAATGATAAATTTTTCAAGTTTGAATGTTCCATGTCTTATTTTTTGTTTGTTTCCAAAAGTATAGAGATGAAGTGTTTTAATACTTGATGGTTTGGGTTTAGGTTAATACATAGTATGGAAATGTGGGCTCTTTTCAAATAATCACCCCGTTTCTTGCGCCGAGATGTACCTTTCGCTATAAACTAAAGATAAACTAAATCACTGATCAACTCTTATAACTTCCTTTTACAGCATTTCGTGTGTGCTAAGTGTGAGAAGCCTTTCCTAGGGACCCGTCACTACGAGAAGAAGGGTTTGGCATACTGTGAAAACCACTATCACCAGGTAAGTGAACAAGCATGACCTACAGTAAAGGTCTGTAATAATTTTGATCACCTCAGATTACAGTGGAGTTTAACCCATTGCTACTTATATCGGCCAAAACTGGCCGCCACTGCATATACTCATAACTGCCGAAACCAGCCGTGATTGACTACCACGCAAAAAATTCCCCTTACAGTAAAATGTTCGTCGTGTGACAGCTCATTATAGTTTACATTGTTCAACAAGGAAATAATTAGCCATATATACGTTCATGTTTTATTGTGAATCATACTATAAATGTATAAGAAGTTTATTTTATTGAAAATGTACCTTCCTTGTGAAGAAAATTAAGAAGAATTTGACCTTGTTTGGTCATTTTCAGTGCCATCGAAATCCCATTTCCCGTGATAGAATGTGGGAGTTCATGATCTAATTGCAAATGCCATTTTCTGCACTTTCGACTTACGAGTGATTTAACAAATAATGAAATGTAACGAAGGATTTGGTTGGACAGACAGACATGTTGTCATTCTTGAACGTTCCTTTGATACCAAGCGCCGAGGCCAACTGAGCTCGGTTAATATCGCGAAGCTGATTAGTTGAAAATGAGGTCATCATTGAAAATGCTGCGAGACAAAGGCAACAATTGGTCGGCTTGGCTGATCTGTCTTCTGTTACGGGGTGAATTTGGCAGAAAGAAAATGGCTCCACAGGAAACTTTAGTGAGCCGACTGTTGGGTTTTCCATGGAAATAAAAGGTTTCTCAGATTTTTATGTCAGATTAAAACCCACAGTGACAATATACTTGTATTTTAGTATGATTGTCCGGTTGAAATGGGTGAATCTTGAGGAGATTTTATATGGAAACTATCATTCTGCTGAGACATAGATGCATGGTAGTGTTGCCAAAATCAAAGTTTTGTGGTCAGATAAATGGTTGATGGACAAAGTCTTTTTGTTTCTGGTCAGTGTATGTGTCATTCTGAACCTTGTGTATCAACAGTTTTTCCATTGAATTTTCTGCAAAGTTATCATGTTTTGCAATGCATCATTGCTGAGTGTAGACAAAAACTGATAGCCGAGGGGTATTGGAGCCCATTGGGCTATTTTTCAACCTTGAAAATAGATCCTTACATGAACTATTGAGCAAAGAATATCAGATTTTAATCTACCATATTTTTTGCGAGTTACATGTATTCAATAAAACTGTGTAATCAGACAAGTACATCTATGTTCACATTTTGTATTTTATGTACCTTTCAGCTCTTTGGAAACATTTGCTTTGTGTGTAACACGGTTATTGGGGGTGACGGTAAGTATGATTAAACCGTTCTTGCTGAATAACTTCAAGTAATCCTGTGAGTACCGACACCTGGGTAAACCAACCAATCTCTAAATATTGACATTAACCATGGTTCCAATACTAAAATGCAAAGTATTTTGAGCCTTGATAAACCTCAACCCTGTCAAAAGCGACACTATAATCTGGTCCCATGCATGGTCAGTATACACAGGTGTCACTGTATATGTACCCACTATTTAGTCGGTCGGCATATTTAGAGTAATTACTTAACTGTTTCCATTTAAGATATTGTAGGGGTGGGGTGTGGGGGGAGGGAGGGACTTGTGCATGTAGCTTAACAGTAATTTCGACTTATAATTTCATTCTGTTAAATTTTCACATCAAACCATGATTCTGAAACCAAAACTCCATTCCATTGCTAATATCCAGCCGGGGAAAACCCAACATCATGTGATAATTTCACCATCATTCAGACTTGCAGAGTCAAGGCCAGTTTCCACATGACACAGTATAAGAAACCACGACCACATTGCGACTACATCGCTCTGGAAAATTCCACACATGATGAATATTATGTGTTTGCAAAGTGTAGTCTACTCCGTGCTGTCAAACCATCACTACAGAACAGGCAATTTTTTGGCACGGTGGTTTGTTGCTGTCCCCCGTCGGGTTGCGTTTTCCGGAGAGTGGCCTTAAATTCTGTCCCTGTGTGCACTTTGAAGTTCTCTCCAAGTATTTATATGTATTTTCATAAATTCATTGATACATGTATGACTGAGACTCGGGTCTTTACTTGTGAAAGAAGAAATGAAAAAGCTAGTAAAGCAGTAGTTAAACATAAAATGTGACCAAAAAAAAAAAAAAAAACCCCCATAAAAAAAGAATTTCTCCTGGTTCTGTCAAATGCATGTGTGTCCTAATTTGTCTAGCATATTTCATGATGATCACCTGGTCATAGTTCTGTTAATTATTTTATCAAGGTATTAAGTGATTATGATTCAACGTCATTTGTATATCTATATCATTGCAGTGTTCAGTGCTTTCAACAAAGCCTGGTGTACTCATCATTTTGCCTGCACTATTTGTGACAGAAAGATGGGACAGAAGTAAGTACTGCTGTGGCATATTTTCACTGTGTGCCTTCTTAATTCAGTATATATTTGGTAATGAGTGGGGGATCGGAGAGGGGGGGGGGCGATGCAGAGGAACGGAGCTTTGCTCTGAAAGATGTGTTTTAGAGTTAATTTTTCTATCAGGGGAAGATTTAAGCCGGGTGTACCCTATTTCTCCTAATTTTTCAAACCGCAGTTTTAGACTTTGAAGCAGAAAAAATCCATCTTTATGTCAACTGAGGCTAAATACTGAGGCATGGATATGTTATTTGTTCCAAGAACTGCAAAGATAGATAGTGAAATTTGTAGAATATTTGCAGAATTTTTCTCCACAGTAGCCTGAAGTTAAGTTTTGCTGTCTGAATAATTAGAAGGAATAGAGTACAAAGTGTTCATATCCGAAGTAATCCAGATATTTTGCATTTCTTGCAATGTTTGTATTGAATTCAAAAAATCAAATAATCATCATAAACTTGTGGTGAGCTTTGAAATTGTTTTCATATGCTCATTCCTCTTCATTTATTCACAGGACAAAGTTTTACGAATTTGATCTGAAGCCCGTGTGTAAATTCTGCTATGAGAAGTTCCCGGCAGAATTAAAGAAGCGGCTGAAAAAGGCTTACGATGAGCAGAACAAGAAATGAAGCTGTTCAGCATTTCAACTCAGGAATAATTTCACCCTCTATTTATGTAATAGTCCGACGTTTTCATTGTTAAGAACAGCCTGTCTAACAACATCCTGGATGTGCAGCAGATACCTTTATGTAACACTGTAACAGCATGAGTTTGCATGATGTTGTTAAGCCTACTTACATACATGCTGTAGTGTAAAACGGCCCGGTGTATAGTATGGTGTTGATTTGTTTGTTAACATAGTGGATGTAGGATATGGGACACTGTTATCACTTATATTGATAGTTATTTTGTAGACTTTTGTAGCAAACACATTAGGTTTGTAATTAATTATAGGTCCATGATACAGTTCAAGAGAAGTTGTAATTTGTTATAATATGCATAGGCATGTTAGGAATACACATATATAAGGATGTTATGTTAGGGAAGGTATAGATCTTATTGATTAAAGTGACTCTTCAAAACCCCAAAATATTCAATTACTGGAACAAATGTCATAAAGAGAAGCAGAGCTAGGAAAGTGAAAAGTGATGTATGTTCATCGGGGTATGCTATTCACACTGTTATCAATGTCAGATCAAACTGATCTGGAACCCAACCAGGACCTATAACCCTTGTGAACACTTTGAAGATGAGATTCTCTGTTGTGGCAAAATGAAATTGAAATATCTCAATACCAAGTGTATATTTGTAACAATAAGCCTGAAGAATTTAGGGCTAATTAGTAGTCCTTGAAAATTCTAGAATCACTTGAAAAATGGTGTCTTTAAATTAAGGTGTATGGTAATGTGATAATAAATTATTATGGATGGTTGGTTGTGTTTGCTAATCTAGTGTTATGAAAATGTGTATTATATGGTATTTTTATGCACATATTGGTATTGAAGTTGACTAGTATTTTGGCCGGTTTAGTCATTAATTTTGATCAGTGTTATCATGCAGGTATTTTCCCTTAGTGAAAGAGAGGTCTCCGGTACTAGTGTTTCTGTGTAGGGCCTACAATATGTAATAGCATAATAAATTTACTTTTGCAGTTGTCAGGAATTAATTGAAAGATACATTATGTCTGTATTATTAATAATTAAATATAGTTTGACACCTGAATATTAAAATGCTATTTTAACAAAATCCTGAAGTTCTTCCCCCAAATACATGTACTAGTGCCTGGTGAGAATGGTCAAGATGATACTATTGTAATGGTGTATTGTAATGGACACTGTTTACAATGTATGACATGTTTACAATGTATGACATGTTTACAATGTATGACATGTTTACAATGAATGACTTTTACAATGAATGACATGTTTACAATGTATGACATGTTTACAATGTATGACATTTTTACAATGTAGGTCATGTTTACAATGTATGACATGTTTACAATGAATGACATGTTTACAATGTATGACATGTTTACAATGATGACATGTTTACAATGTATGGCATATTTACAATGTTGACATGTTTACAATGATGACATGTTCACAATGTATTACATGTTTACAATGTATGGCATGTCTACAATGTATGACATGGTTACAATGTATTACATGTTTACAATGTATCACATGTTTACAATGTATCACATGTTTACAATGTATGACATGTTCACAATGTATTACAATGTATGACATGTTTACAATGTATGACATGTTCACAATGTATTACAATGTATGACATGTTTACAATGTATGACATGTTCACAATGTATTACAATGTATGACATGTTTACAATGTATGACATGATCACAATGTATTACAATGTATGACATGTTTACAATGTATGACATGTTCACAATGTATGACATGTTTACAATGTATCACATGTTTACAATGTATGACATGTTCACAATGAATGACATGTTTACAATGTATGACATGTTTACAATGTATCACATGTTTACAATGTATGACATGTTTACAATGAATGACATGTTTACAATGTATGACATGTTTACAATGTATGACATGTTTACAATGTATGACATGTTTACAATGAACCCTTACAGAAACTCTTACGATTGGCTGGATTCTCTTCCAATTTACTCCACCAACCATCATCATGGATTTCTTTTTGAAAATTTGAACTGACCAATCAATTGCTGTAAAATTGTAGGATATCCTCTGATGATGCATTGTTGTTTCTTTTAATCTCAGAACTGCCTTGCCATGTTTATATGATGTGATATTGTTTTTAGTGTCTGCAAGTCATTCTCACCTATATGCATGTACGGCTTGTAGCGTTGGACACACTGGTTCTCGTCGGATCACCGAAGTTAAGCAACGTTAAGCTCGGTCAATAGTTCGATGGGTGACCGGGTGCTGTACTGGCTGGGCTGATCAGTGTCCAGGGTAATAGGAACTGTGAGCACTCGTGTTCTGGCACATGTAGGCACCGTCGTGATATGATTGAGAAAATGTTGAAAACGACGTTAAATCCTACTCACTCGCTCACTTAGTGTCTGCAAGTCATTCTCAACTATATGCATTTGAAAGTCATCTCTATCTTAGATACTCCTGGTACACATAGGAATAGATGACATGCAAAAAGTGACTGACCTTATTTTTCACCCCATCAGCAAAGCAACATCCTGTGTATATTGACCAATCAGATCACTTGTTTACTGCAACCCTAATTCGAAAACACCACAGTTGCCTGGCTTATGGGATATTTAGTGGTATGTGTAGATGAATACATACATTTTCAGTAAATTATGAAAATTAATAAATATTAAAAAATTAAAAGAAAAAATTGATTTGAAGAAAAAATAATTATATTTATTAAAAATATACCTACTCATCTACCATCAAATATCCTACAATTAACAAAAGCGTGCAGTATGCAGTCTGCTATGCAAGATGGTCAAGGTTTCACCTTTGGCAAAAAAAACAAAACTTTTGGCTCAAAAAGAGTCCTTGATTTTGTGAAGATGTTGAAAGCCAGCTAATGACATGTATCATATGATCACAACAATACTTTAGAAGGCATGTGCCTGAACAAACCAGAATAAGCTTCGGGAAATTTCTTCATGTAGGTCTGCCACCATATCTCCGGAATGAATATGCTTAAATTTCTCCAAAATTAATATGACACTTGCATATGGTCATAGAGAAAAGCATATTTTGGAATTGAGGTTTTATTGCCAGAAATTTGGAGAAAACGGAAGCATGCAAGAACCTCACGGGAAATTTTGTTACTCTGCCACCAGCAGTAAAGGAAGAATAACTGAGATGCATGGAAGAAAGCAAACTGTTGGAAAGCCATCCACTTGTTCACAATCTGCAGCCACTGGGGAAAAGCCATACCTATGTTCAGTCTGTCTTGAGCTCTGTGTTTAAACATGATGCTGGAACATGTTGAAACGAATCATTCCAGTGAAAAGACCATAGGCATGAAGATGTTTACTCGGATGAAAGCCAAGGATGTATAGAAAATAACTCTTAACTGGTGAAAAGCCATACAAATGTTCATTTTTCACAGCTCTATTGGAAAGATAACCTAAGGATGTATGAATTGAACTTGGACTGATGAAGTGGCATATATATATATATGTGGACTTTGATGGTAGTACACACGCAGGGCATTTCTGTACCGTGCATGTCTCGGCTTGGCTTTTGCTGAAAGCACACGAATAAAAATCTCACCATGGTCCCATAACATTCTGTAACTTAATGCATATCCTCAAAGATGCAGATGAAGTTGAAATTTAGAATTTTATGTGGGATTATCAGAAAATAATATGCTGGGTCAATTTGTGGTCCTTGTGCATGCCGACAGTAGTACGAGTATTCTATTTGTAACGGAAGCAATGCGGACCAGACGTACCATAGGTTCTCATCATCCAGTATATCCTTCAGCAAAACTTGACAATCCAACTGTTTGTGTGAACTTTGTTTTGAAAACTCCACAAGAGAACCGTTTTACCCTATTATTGTAGCTTTCACACTGCCAAAATGTATATTCTATACGTGTTTATTGAACTACATTAATTAAATATGTGAATATATCGCAGGTGTTCAGTAACATGTATACTTACCATATAATCCAGCTTTAAATAAAACCATTACAGAAAGTTCAACTTATTTGTTTTGACTAGTTTTATACGGCATGGACTCTTTCATACGATGGACAATTTCATACGGGATGGACTCTTATGTTGGAGGGTTTGAAATGGACGACTGGGCGGGCAGTGAACACGTGGATTGTGAATTTTGTCAATCAAAACTACCTGATCGGAATCAGGTATTGCCTTCCTGTTTGTCGATTTCGACTCGTTATCTCATCACTTACCTATCAATTTGTTGCTTAATACAGGGGAAGTAAACTTGCCAGTGCATGTGTACCGTAGGCTCAGAATAACATCAAAGCAACAGATTGAGGATTTCGGACTCAAACCTCGTGCGGTCGTCTCCGAGAGTGGAATCCTGTGCTTCAACCCAATCAAATATCGCCTATTTAGACGAAAAAACCCCCATCTGTGAGCAGAGCAGAAGTTTTGTCAGAAATTTCTCACCATATATTACTGGCATTGTTTTCAATTAAGTTCGCGGTCCTTTGTTCAGTATTTCTTTATTCGCAAACAAGAGATACACGAACTCTCACCTAATTTTCACAGAAACCTCACAAGGGTATAAAATTTAACACAAGGCTATTGTATGGATAACAAATTCTTTATTGCTGTGAAGCTGTATTGGTAACCTATACCTGAAGTCACTGTTTGGTAACTGGTGTACATACGTTAAATATGGATAATTTTGTCCAAGAAAGCGCTGAGCTTACATTTTTAGCTCATCTGGGCCGAAGGCCCGATGTCATGGCCTGATTGTCCGTCGTGCGTAAACATCTTCTCCGAAACCGCTTGATCGATTAAGCTGAAACTTGGCATGCATGTTCCCCCCAATGAGTACATCAGAATTTGTTCATGCGGTGTTGATAAGATTTTAAATATGGCGGCCATCTTGAATTTGCCAGTGAAATCTTGTCATCATTATTTTTCGGTAACTACTTCATGGATCTTTCTCAAATTTGGTACACCGGTTCCCCTTTGGGTCTAGTTGTATAACATTTGTACTTTAGTCCAATGTGAATATCCAATATGGCCACCAGGCGGCCATCTTGGATTTCCCCATGAAACTTTATTAGCGCGATTTCTCAGGAACTACTGCATTGGTCTTTCTCAAATTTGATACACAGGTTCCCTAGCTTGGGGTCTAGTTGTGCAAGATACCTTTTCTGGTCCGATTCGAAAATCCAATATGGCCACCAGGCGGCCATCTTGAATTTCCCCTTGAAATTTTGTTATCATGAATTCTCAGGAAATTACTGCATGGATCATTGTCAAATTGGGTACACAGGTTCCCCTTGTGGTCCAGCTGTGCAAGATACCCTTTTTGTTCCATTTCGAAAATCCAATATGGTCGCATCTTGAATTTTCCATGAAACTTTGTTATCATGAAATTTCAGGAAATTACTACATGGATCATTTAGTGTTCAGGGGGGACAACACTAGTTAGAAACTCATCTATTGCAGTTCTTTAGTAAAAATTTCTTACAGCTGCTTTCTCCAGTTACAGCCAGATGAGCTACAGTGCCGTGGCACTATCTTTTTTATAAGTTTGGCAACTTCAAGTCGAAAATAGTGCAGATTTCATAGATTAAAGTTATTTTGTATGTTAAGGAGATGGCAAAGCAACCCGATTAACGAACCAGAATTCTGGAGTCCGCCACTCCACAATGCACCGCCTGCTGCTATCGGGGACAAGGTAGCTACGGATTAGCTTGAATTTCAGCTTAAATATCAGTGATCGCCACAGTGCAGTGATCGCCACTGTTATAAGACATTTTCGCACAAATTAAAAGTTCAATTGTTACAATCTTCTACCGCTCATATGCTCGCGGTGAACGTCAATTTATCATCAATTTAAAAATAAAAATAAATCCCACGCTGCCAGGAGGGATACGCCCCTTTTAGACTCCCACCGTCTGAAGACCCCCCAAGCTTGACAACTTATCAACGCCCTTGGGTTACCCAGTATTCCATACCATGCATTTACATTTCTGATATTTATCGTACAGATCAGGGTACAGTAGAAAATTGAAAACTGTACTATAACTCGGTTTTTGTTCGACTTGACAAAAATGGGAATGTCTTCATTTGAATAAAAAATGTAGGAAAACTAAAAATAAATCGATTTGAATTTTTTTTTAAATATGTCATTAATTTCATTATTTTTTGAAAATATACGTAGGCATTACTACTACATATCTCACAAGCCAGGCAACTCATCCTTGTCCTCAAATTTCAGCTTCATATAGTCCTGATATATGATACCAAAGTTAGATCCACATCATCGTCTCTGGTTTTGAATGCTTTCTGCGATGTGAACGGAGAAGTGACTTGTGCATTAAGATAGATCCACATCCGAAATTCACTAATTTCACATATATTTCCATCTGCGCGAACCCAGTCACCTGACCGTGTTCAGTTTGATAAATGCAGACCAATGCTGATGCTATATATTATACGCATGGATGAGAAATGCTTCATATATCTAAGAACACTTCGATGACGATGATGGTGGTTTGAGGACAATATGTATTCGATGAATTTAAAACTATTTTTCGTCCAAACGATTTTGGTTCTGCCTCAAGAACTTGACTGCTGTCTGAAAACTGGAAGTCTAAAGCTACGGGCCGTGAGTTGTAGTGGGCGAGGGAATGTCTCCATTATTTTGGGAACTTTCGGGACCTCGCATAAAATTTCTTCTTTGGCAAATGATTGGATAATCACTCTTGGAATATCCAGAGTTTTTCGTGTCGCGATGGACCTTTTCGACTCGCTTCTGTGTCCATTCACACCATGCGTTCCCTCGGCATTATGTTCCAGATGACGCCTCATGGTTCCTTCTGATTCCCGTATTTCTCCTTTGCATCCTTCTTTGGATATAACGATGTGAAGGTCCAATGATTTAAGCTGTCTTGGCCTTTCGTGTTTTCTGGGTTTCCCAACTCGCGTTAACGAATTGGAAGATTCACAATTCCCTGTCGCTTCCATTGTATCGCCAGTCGATTCCCACGTCCTTGAACCAGTTTGCCAAGATGGCGACTGTATCGTCGAACAATAAGATATCCTTTCGTAAGGGATTCTCTTTCGCCAGACTCGACCGTCTCGTATTTCCCACTCCTCGCTTTGACCGCGTTTACTATTTCTCTGAAAGGATTTCTTCACCGGTCCAGTCTCAGGATAAGAAATGGGCGGAGTCTTCTTTTGCTTAATGCATCCGTTTGTAACTGAAGGTATATCCAACATATCTCGATTGTCTGTTCTTCGAAAAGTTCCATTGTTTCCTTTTTCTCCTGCCCCGTTGTTTGGCTCGCATGCCTCTGTTCTTGCGGGTGAGTCTTCCAAGTTTTTGGGTGCAATCTTCTTAACTACAGATGGTTTTATTTGCTGAGCAAGGTAGTGGATCTCGTTGGAGAGAGCAGTCATACGGAACAACCTACCCTTGGTATCATCTAATAGGTCTCTGGCATAGCTCATGTAGTTGTCGTGGCTTTGTTTAAGGTTCAACACTGAAAAACGAACGAAAGAACAATGAATATATATATTTTTTGGATCGATCTTTCGATTTTTACCACTCGGCCAATTTTGGCAGTTGCTTCTGGCTATGCAGACTTTCGAGGTCAAATTATACATCAAATATCGATTTGGTACATTTAGCATGATACTTCTTCAAAGATTAACCTGGTCTTTCTAAATTTATACCACAGACATACCTGGTTATTGAACAGAAGATCTTCCTTTAATTTGACTGACCTTGACCTATTTTCTCAAGGTCAAATACTACGTTAACTGCCGATTTGGCGCTCTTAGTACATATTTTGAACGATTATAGTTATCCTTTTCAAATTTACACTACAGATGCTCATTGACCAGAATTTAATTGAAGATGACTGACCTTGACCTATTTTCCAAAGTCACTTATATGGTAATGCTGTTAGCACAATATCTTGAGACGTTAGACACGTTAGAGTTAGATTCAATCCTGCTTATGAATTCCAACCATATTGAAACTTACTGACCTTGACCTAGTTTCTAAAGTCAAAGTTTAAGATAAAAGTAAATTTGTCATTTCACCACTGATGTTATCACAATACAAATTGAACCAGTATTCTGAAACTGTTTTTCAATATAAAATTACCTGACAAAAGTTAATTATATACTATTATCACAATATTGCTCGAAAGATTATTGACAGCCTTTCCAGATTCATACCGCCTATGCATTGGTGCAGTAAGATACATTTATCATCCCCCGCCGGACTCGGGTTGGGGGATACAGAATTGCTGTCTGTGTGTGTTTGTCTGTGTCACATTTTTCCATTAGCAGTGCATTTTTCAATAAACTCAGATATAATATCACGGAATATTATCTGACATCCGCGCTATATACATCCCGTGCGAACTGTATTTGTTAGCCAATCAGGTGGATAGCTTGGTGAAACAATTTCGAAATCAAGCGCACAGTAATTACACACGGCATAGTAAACATTATCGGGAAACAGTATCCAGATATGGCATCATTTCCAGACAGAGTGCGTGGTGAATGTAAACGTCAAAGGGTTTGCTCCTGCTGAAAAGTCTGGCTTTGTTAGGAGGTAAAAAAAAATATGAAAAATCGTGCAGCGCGAAGGTGTTAATATCCGTCGATCAGTGTGAAAGTGAAAGGCAGACGTTGTGATTGACTTATTATGAGATCTCGTAGAATATCGGCGAACATTTCGCACGAATTCTTCAAGCGTCACGTCTAGATGGCATTCCCCTGATTTACCATCTTCGTTTACCTAGATTGGATAATTTGAAAACCATTGATTCAGTTCACTTCACAATTTAAATGAAGATATATTGAGTTTTAGGTCGAAGGTCAGTTGCTTTATAAAACTTTATCTATTTTAATGTATTGTAATATATATGTCTACTTTTCGAAGGTGGTTACAGAGTTGTAGAGGATTTGTAGGATTATCTCCCTTATTTCTTTAAAATCAAACAAATCCGGTTGAACTGTTGTCCATCATGTCTGTATTGAAGCCATCGTTTTAATAATGTATACCCTGGGTTAGAGTTTTTCTTCATCATGTTTGTGAACTGTTTTGCTCAACACAGGGAACAAAATTTATCACATTTAATTTAATTATATTGGGTCATTTTGCGTCTATTTGAATGACACAACGCAACATGCCCGAATCCAAAAGGGCATGCAGCCGTGGCGGTTCACTCCCAAGTATATGATACTTTCATTTTTTTTCTCACATTGATCAGTTTTTCCTGAAATGAATTTACTTGATATCAAATAACTACTATAGTATTATCTTGTTTTATCTCATCTGGCTTCCCAAATCTGGCGGGGAATATGAGAGCTGATGGCCTTTCAGATAAAATAGCTGCAATTATATTTCATGATGTATCCTAGCTGGTTCTGTCATGTATGTGTACCATACTTGAATATAGGACAATGGACTAGAACCCTATTGAAGATAATAAGTGAGTTTAACCCAGTTTTCAAATGGAGTTTTGGACGGAGACCAAAATTCCTAATTAACCAATACATGAATCTGAATCCCAACTGCCGAGGGGTTTGGGGTCATTGGTCTATGTTTCAAGATCTGGAATTTTCCTCAAACGCGGACAAGAAAACTTTATGAGATTGTCTTTCTCAGGCCGAGATGAAGAAAAAGTCGTTCAGACTTTAATACTTCTTGCCATTCAATCCTCGTCGAAACCAGAATTGGAAAGAAAAGTAAACTAAGAAACCTGAACAGCTTTTAAAATACTCTGGCCCATTGTTAATCCCAACTTGGAATATATAGTTCGGTGTGGGATATTTGATTCCACAGGAGATATACAAAAGGCAGCATATACCCATACATCTTCTACTGAACATAATGCCAATTTGTAAAACCATAAAACCAACGAAGTTTGCAACAAATGATTCAAACCTACCGCCATCGTCCTCGTCGATCAACCACTGCATTCCAATTTTTTTCTTATTACTGTGCGGATTTGTCTTCCCTACGAGAACTGTATGTATCTATCTGTCTACATATAATGTCTGCTAACTTTGAGTTAAAGCTTGTATATCTTGGTCTAACTCGCCCCTGTTGTTTTTTCTGTGCATGGATATACCTGTTATTTTCGCGTAGCAACATTTATAACAGCTTTTGCAAACGAAATTAATTATTCTCTTGCTGGAGTAGAAGTGTGAACATCAGCGAGTTGATACTATACTCGCTTATGTCCGACCATGACATAATCGTCAGCCGTATCGGAAAATGATATAACAAATACTATGCTCGTGTGACAAACTTGATTCTTAAATTGGTGGTATATTATGTACGATAAAATGGATTTTGTTTTGTCTGCTCGCATATACCGTAGTAAATCCGATGTGATTTATTACACAATATCTGGTGATGTGAAGAGGAAATTGTATCTGTCTGTCAGTGGTTTCTCATGGCAGAGACATCCATTTCCAGTTCATCTGTGTTACACTCTCGACAACGTTTTAGGGATCCAATTGGTACTCATTAAATATCCTTCAGAGAAAATCTGACGGAAAACCCATGGTCTCCATCTTCGCATATCCAAGTCGAATTACTAAACTTGCATGTTGCCGTGGCTTATTTTTACCTCCGTCGATCAGCCGGAAGTCTAGGAGAGCAACGTGAAATCTCCCGCCAAATAATTGTCATATGGGGAACCCACGACTCATAGGATTTCCAATAGGGATTGTCATGGTTCCCGAAATTTTGAAGCCAATTGTTTGGACAATATTGAAACAATGGGGAACCCTCATTGCAATGCATTTCAATGGACCTTGCTTCTGTAGTCGGGTTCCACCTCCCATCATGCTTCACGAGTTACACGTATAATGTTGGCCGCTTCCATCGGGAGATTCAACATGGCGGCTTTCCAGCTTGTAGAGATGGACAATGCGATTTTTGCCGTTTTTCTGGTAAGTTTCTTGCCGTCATTTTATGTCATTACAACACAATGATTCCTAGTACACCACCCGTCATTTCTATTTATCGTAAAGTATTTATCGGCTGATGACTTATGTCAAAGCCAACCAAATAGTCCAAGTTGTTGTTGTTGCATATCAAATGCACGGGAGGTCATGCACGCACTGACTGGAAGACAACAGCACAATCGACGATGCCCTGATTTTTCTGATACTTTTTTTTCTTTCAGTTGATGATATCCACCAGCCTGGTTGTTTAAAAACAGTTATTCTAAATTTTGCTGATAAATTATATTTCCGGGGGGGGGGGGGGGCTATTTATTTTGGCATTTGGCAGTTGAATAATGGTTTGATTTTGCAGAAGCACCAAATTGATCTAGCTGCGTGAGTCTGTAAACTTATTTAATAAAGCTGATAAATAATATACATATACTTTTTGTTTGACAACATTGTAAACCTTTTCTTTTCATTTATCCTAACAGTTTAGTGATATCCACATTGTGTGCTGTGACACTTGTTGATGAAAAATAATTTGCTTGTTAAAACCTGATATTCTGAAAACTTATTCTGAATTGTAGCTGAAACAAAGGAGTGTCTACATTCCACATGTAGGCCTACATTATTGAGATTTTTGACTGATAGCATGGATGGAACCTTTCCCAATTTTTTTTTAGTTTTAAGCCCTGGACATACCACTGGGCATTTATTTGCCATACGATCACATTTCACATGCTTTGTTCAGCCCCCGTGATCTGGAACCAAACAGACACTATCACGAGATGAAAGAAGGAGATCATGATATACATTTCAGGTTTTACCGATGCCAAATGACTTGAACAGAAGACAATTAGACAAAAGAAAATCAATAAATATATCAATAAATAATAAATTACATAGAAAATTTTCTTGTCTTTGCAAGGGGGACATCAGACACACTGACAACACAGACCATTCATTCAAATTTCGCCTTCCATTGGGGAGACAGAAATATTCCTCAAACACAGTATGCATATTCTCTTTTGTGATCTAATTTTCGTTTGTCAAAATATTGCTCCATAGAGAAGTTACTGATATAAACAATCCTGTTCTAGATTATGATATACTGGATTCTTATCATGCTCATGCCACTAACATGAACTCCAATCCAACCAGTGGTCAAGATCCATCATCGTTCTTCAGAATTCGCATTATTGATCACTCATAGATTGGATTAAGTTCTCATAGTACTCAGTTCTCATTTCATACTTTTGCAAATTCTTGTAACATGGTCAGGTCCCAGTTCTATTAAGTACACGTATGAAAGGTGCGAACTGGTATAATGGATTTCATCTTCTTGTGTATGACGACAGAATGATATTAAATATCTATACAATTGATTCCAACCAGCACTTCTGATATCGGATATCCTGGATGAAATGATGGAAATTTCCCCCACCCCACCCAATGAATATCAGCTGATTCCTCAGCTCAGGAAATAAACATTACACCGGCAGAGTGATACATGTGTCAATCGGTCAGACATTTCCAAGGATGCCCAGTTCTAACTTAAAACAACCATGCCGGACTTCATTCCTTCTTTCAGAATAATTGGATCTTGCAGCTCCCAATAGCTCCTGGATCTAGAACACATAAATGAAGGGATCTAGTTTATCGGTGATATGGCAAAAATAACATGTAGCATGGGATTGTGTGGATAACATCCGATTCATGAAAGTTGAAGTCCTGCAGCATGCTCCACAAATATCATCAAAGGTCATAAAACTTTCTGGTCTGCACTCATTACATTCTTAACCAAAGATCAGTACCTGCATGGGTGATATTACAACAATACCATGGTGTTATATATTGTTATGATTGGTTTAACTTTAGCTGCTGAAGATATTTCTAATTTGAGGGCAATGGGCAATCATACTAAATTTATTTTCATGACTTTATTTATTTTCACTATAAGCAACATAATCGAGATTAGCAAGTGAAGTTTTACAACATAATATAATACGCATCATGGGTCTACTTCAGTTTAGTGTAGACATATATACCCTTGAATATCTGTTACCATGATTCAATCATAATATTGTCTGTATAATTATATTGATGTCGACAAGGAATAAACATAATTATTTGATAGTATTATTAATTGTATGTTGTTTATGATTTACATGAACTTTTTAGTCTCTGGAATCCAGCCATTTTTTCCATATGGGCAATATTCTCATCAGCCTTCACCATTGAATATGAATGTGATACATGTACAATCCCATGGTAATTGATACATTATGGTGAATTTGACCTGTAACACCAGTATGCAAAATTATTCCGAGCGCATTGACTCCTCATCACATGATGCTGAGACAGATCAGAACGGAGTGTCGGTAAAATCAGGTGTGTTTTGTAGAGGATTCTGTCAATGAGGATGCTATACTGTACACATACAAAATATGAAATGTTGATATGTAGGGCCTATAGCACAAAATCACAAGCAAGTTGGTAAAACTAGGCACACAGGGTCTCATTTCTGCCGCTAACGTGTTGATTTGGGTGGGAGCGTCCTCTCATGGGGAGGTCTAATGTCTCCAGCAGTATTCCAGGCTTTCCATCAATATACTCTATTCCATACCCCAATATTTCAAGCACGTGAAATCAGACAAAAGTTATTTGCGGGGAATGTGATTTCCACATCCCTAGCTGGACATGCTAGTGGGGAACCTTCAATCCCAGGTTAATTACCATTGGTGAAGTTAACGTCCAACAAATGCAAAATTGAGCTTGGCATCCGGCCCTATGTTATTCAGTGATGTATTCCCCTACGGACCCTGTTGCCTCGACGGAGGCCTTTGCGCTCATCCAGCGCTTGTTTTTATCAGAATCCGGGTTTGGTGATGTTATAGCTCTATAAATATTCCGCGGTCCATATTAGGAGAAGTGCAACTGTACGAGTTTGACCTCTTCAAAATTCAAATTTGATTGGCTATTCGAAGGAAATGAACAATTATACAACCACCACTTGCCATATTTGGGAATCACACAGACAGACATCAAAGAAAATCCTCGTTGCACGGAGAATTTTCAATACAGGCTCATCAACAATTATGAGCTCAATTATACCAAACCGGCGCATATTTATTTTGGATATACATATATAAATATAATTTTTAAAAAACCAAACAGTTTAAATACCGAAACGGCTTGCTATAGCATAGCATAGCTATAGCCCTATATCGTACTCGTGTAATGATAAATTTTCGAAATTTGCATTTGCCCTACGCTCGTAAAACTAGCGGAGTTCTTTACCTCGCTGCTCTTGGTAAAGTATCAACGTATAGGTAGAGATCTTAAGCTGATTAAATGAGCGTTCGTTAATTTATCCTGGTTTAGTTTCGGTTTGGCCTATTTAAGATCCGAGTCGTTGGCCTATTCATGTTTTCCCGGAAGCACGCGATTATTACCATGATTACAGTGTATGTTATTGTTCAAAATCCGGATCACTTGAACAAATAATAGGCTATGTTTCTGAGGGGTGCAACGGCAATATATGGCAGATCATACGGTTTCTCGGAAGGTCGTATAGCACAAGATGACCTGAGGCTCAATAATTAGGCCAACACAAACAGTACGGGAGAATACAGGCTCTTTATGTACGTATATCTATTATCTATTGCATATGTAGTTTATGACAGGCGATCATTTCTTCTTGTTCCACATTATCAAGTCAGCGTTGAGTTCATATAAATTCATAACTGTGAACGACCGATATAGCTGTTTGATTGTTTGTTTGTTTATTTGCTTGTCTTGGGTACATGTGATACTTAAGTCCTTGATTCTTCACAGTTTTGTAATAACCAACGCCAATTAAGACACTCGTGTCATGAATCACAGTATCTACTCTCTAAACAAACTTGAGCGAGAATCACACTCACGTGATAGTGGAAATTTATCAAGTTGAGTGACTTCCATTCAGGTTGAGTGAGTTTCACTCGACTTGAGCGGGATCAGTTTTCGCCCTTTACCTGAACTTTTCACTCAAGTTTCCTCAGAGAGTATAGTATTAGGAAACCTTTGTCATCTCATTGCCCGAAATATATCAGTTATATCTAAAGCATGTCTATTTTAATTAGTCGACTGGTTTGGAGCTTGTAAAAAAATCAACATTGGATTTCGCATCACTTTTCTTTTTTACAGCGTGCATAAGAAATTAAGATCTACAAAATGACTACCATTTCGCCGTGATATTTATAATATATCACTTTTCGAAGAACTTTTCAATTTTCAATGCATTCTCTCCGTATAGAGCTTCAACATAATTGTTATGGAGTTTTATACTAACAGAATGGAAAAGTTATTTAAACGCGATATATTATAAATATCACGGAGAAATGGTAGTCATTCTCTTGATTTCAGTTTGTTATGCACACTGTATAAAAAGAAAGTCAAGCGGAAAAAAATGTTGATTTTTTACAAGCTCCAAAGTAGACTATTACAATTACAAAGTTTGGTTCAAAACATTTCCACATATATCAATCAGATAAGCCTAAAGGAGAAACTTACGGAAGCATAGAAGGGACATGGAAAACAAGTTCAAGATTATCTCGATCCCTATAATTATCTGGGACCCAGAGATAATTGTCCAATGAGAATGCAGAATTATCTCAGACCCCGAGATAATCGTCCAATGAAAGTGCAGGATTACCTCGGGCCCCGAAATCTACTTATTGCTCCTCACCATTTATTCAGTTGGTGATGACCAGGCCTCATCGCCAATAAATGGCGCTTCATCGGCGATGAAATGTCCTCGTCACCATGTGTGCTCACCAATAAATGGCGTCGACAGGGCCTCGTCTTATATCTCTCTCTGCTCTCTCATTGTTATTTATTATTTAATTATTTATTTTAATATCTAGCGCTGCAAAAGATCTTAAATGAACGAAGAAATGTACCGTGAAATTTAAATAAAACATTGAGTATGCGAAATCCGTATGGGAAGCGGCCCTACAATTTCAATCAATCGTCTGCGATGAGCCATCACTATTTATCCGATTGTGGACGTGTCAGAATCTGCCACCCCAAGACAGTTACTGCAGCCACTGCGTGTCAACTGTTATTACGGCAAGGCCCGATTGGTTCATTCGCCCCGAGGAGCTCCCGGGCTGGGATCTACCTGGGGCGTCGTTGTGCACAATCCAGGTCATGGTAAGAAAAGCCTATAGGCCTCGTAAGAGGCGACTAACCAGAGCACCCGTGGATTCCCGGGTGTAAAAGGAATAAGGCCTCACCCGTGGGGTCCCGGGTGTTAAAAGGAATAGGACCCTACCCGTGTTGTTTCCGGGTGTGAAAAGGAATAGAAACCAAACGTCGTGATATGACAGGAATAGTGTTGAAAGCGACGTTAAATCATATTCATCACTCACTCACTCAACCTATCATTCACTCTTGAGACGATCGATTCGTTACACTGTAAATTATGTTTTAGGGTTTGAACACATTTCTAAACAGATAACCGAGGTACAGATGTATGTAACCGAAATTCCCTCAGCTTAAAGTTACCTTGGGTATTTTTATTCCAGTCTTCGAGCGTGTTAAAATATGTGGATAGAACTAGTATTTTTGGCTGCGTGCTGCGGATCTGTAGAGGCGTTTGGAAAGACTGCAAAAGAATGGAAGTCCAAAGTAATTTATCAGGTATTCCGATATATGAAAAAATACTTAATTTACTCATCAACAAAATTTTGCATATGCTATACACTATAGTGATAAATTATTCGATAAAGAAAATGGCACATATGCGGGTCCCATAAATTGTATACGACTCAATAACAATAATAATTGGATAGTAAATAACTTCAATAAATTTTGGTCTATACACGGCAGACCTGATTCACTCACTAACGGACGTTCCCAAAGAACGCTTTAACATGTTTAAGGCATTGGTAGATGGGGATAGCTGTAGTCCCTGTATTATCTCCCAGGTGTTAACGGATCGTTTTGCCCGGACAGATGAGCGGTCCAGTTGTGGTGACCTGGGTAACTATTGTGGCGGGACCTTCCAAGGACTGGTCAATAAGCTGGACTACATACAAGGCTTGGGTAATTTTCTCGTCTAATAGTTTATCCGTGTGCTCATGGCGATATTATTCTCCATCTATTTAACTCTGAAACCTGGCTAGGAGGTGTTGTATTTATTCACCTTGCGAAGTGCCCTTTTATACGAATTAAGGTTGATAGACGAGGTCGTATATTGCTATCACGATTTCTGTTTGTCTGTCTATATGTCTGTCCTTCCGTCTGTTAAGCTGTACGATATATCTAGTTCCGGGCCATGAATTGATGCCAAACATGGGGGTATCCGTTACCTATGGGACAACGTAAGTCTTTAAATCTAACAGCAATTTCTAGTAGGATAGCGTGTCTATATTAACTGGTTTGGCTCTCACGCATATATGACTTTGTCAGCCACCATTATTACTACAGTACTAAAGTGAATAATACCAATGAGATCGATATATTATATTTCGCTATAGTTTCAGCGGGTTTGGCTGTCATGCATAAGGCTTTACCATGTTAAACGATTTGTCTGTCCTATAGTCTAAACATTTTGCTTGAGTTCGATCTCTTGATCTGTGCGATTCTAAGAGTTCGATCTATTGATCTGTGCGATATTTAGAATGACGACATGAATATTTTAAAAATTAAATAGATCTTTTCCCCTTTCAGGCGTCGACGCCATATGGATATCACCGGTTGTAGAAAATACAGACGGGGGCTACCATGGTTATTGGGCCAAAAATATTTTCAAAATTAATCCCCATTTTGGAAGATCTGATGACCTGAAAATTCTGGTTGACGAATGCCACAGAAGAGGACTGTGGGTAATGGTGGACGTGTAAGTGCCGATAATCTACTAGACTGGGTTACGGGCCTTTGCTAAGGGAGGTAATCAGTCTAGTAATCAAGCAGATACGCAACAACAGTGAGAATTTCAGTTTTATGTAGATTTATTGAAACGTGGCAGACGTCACAGGACCTACGAAGTAGAGTAGGCATTAGGACCCCGACGTGCACTGAACTCTTGGAAATCCCCCACCCCCCAAGTTGAAATCCTGCCTATATTAAGATGGACACAACCCAAGTCAGAATCACCAGTGATTTTCATCAAAAATCACCAGAAATTTTCAGCAAGAGTAGGTCAGCTCATAACTTGCTAGTAACAGTCCCCTAATGCACCTTCATGCAGAAAATGAAGGTTCTAATGTCAACGGTTCTCCTTATTTTGCCGACGAAAGGATTCGGATGGACTCATGCACTCGCTGACTACCGGACAATTTGCAGATGGTAGCCTACTTTGTAGGAATAGCGTGAGCATAGTTGAAACGGGAGGGCATTTTCTGTTTCTGACCTTGACAGTGAGTGATATTTCGGACAGAGATTTTGTTCCCGAAAAGTGTTCCAATTTACCTTACAGTAACTCTGTGATTGGCTAGATGTTCTTCTACATCACCCAATGAAATTACCGAATTTCTTATTGAAATTTTGTATGGACCAATCAAGTGTTTTAATCAATTGCACTAGAGTTTCTCTAACTGAAAATCCTATAGCAGCCTAACTTTTACATACAATATTCGCTCCCTAATCACTCAAGGAGTTAGCGAATCTAGTGTTGTTGTTTCAGAATATGTTGGAAATTGCCGAGGAAAGCGTATGCATGAATAAAGTGATATTGTGCATTTAGTTCCTGGATATGTGTAAATGTTACATATTGAGCGTGCAAGCAGGTAACCCAACATTAAAGTGAAAACCTTACAATAAGGTTGTGTCACTTTCGGTCAATCCAAAGTATGTACGCTTTACCCAATATGGTATGCACAATCTTGCAAAATACAGAAAAAGAAAGGTTACCATACAAATATCGTAAAGACGATTCTTTTTAGCCGAATGGATTACAATGAATTTTAAACAATTTCTCAAATCCAAATTTGTTCAGGAAAATAAATTTAAGAAATTGTTAAAAATTCTTTGTCAAATTTTCTTCTAAAAATGAATCGCCCTTACCAATATTGTATGGTTTTCACTTTATTGTTGGGTTACATGCTTGCTCGCTCAATATTTAAGTTTAACACAAGTCCGGAAAATGCAAACGCAGTGTCATTTTCTTCAAGCATATACGCTTTCCGCCAGTTTCCAAAATGCTCTGTAACAACAACAACACTCTGTTCACTAACACCTTGAAAGACTAGGGGATCTTCTACTACCGCGGTTGTTTGTCACAGAAAGGTAGATTTATGCTTTTTCACTTATTCTGTTGGAAATTAGTTACCTCTTAAAATTAGAGACTTTGATCATGTAATTCACTGCAGGGTAGCCAACCACATGGGGTATCCTCCTGGGTGCCCGGCTTGTTCTATGGAGCAGAGACTAAATTTTTCTACCCTGGTACCCTTCAACAAGTCCGACCATTATCACCCGTACTGTGAAATACAGGACTGGAACGATCAACATCAGGTAACCATGTATAACAGTCCCATCAGGCGATTTGCAGGCTTAATGAATCAAAATCCGTTAGTCTCTGATCTACTTTCGTGGGCTTGGAGGTCATATCAAATGACGTCACATTATAAATATATGCAGTAATTCAAACGGACCACTCACAACGTACCCGCCCCCGTGTTTCTCACAAACGTCTCCAAACTTTTATGCGCCTGCGCTGTGATAGGTCAACCACTGAAGTTCACTGGACGCAACCACCTCGCTGGGGGTCTTATAGTACCCCAGCCACCAGTCAGATTTTTGTACCGGATTCGGGGTTGACCTAGCGTTAAAAAGAATTATCTGGAGATAATTTTCCCTGTTTATCTGGACAGAGCATATGAAAATGTGCAACACTAAAGGAGTTGTTCGGCCGGATTCAAACTGAATGTTGGTTTCCCCTATATGTAACAGCAACGTAGTAAAGGTCAACTTCCGATATTGATGGCAGGGATGGTAATGGAGCCTGCGAAATGGAGCCTGCGCTGTGGAGAGGTTGCACTGGACGTGAGTGAGTGAGTGAGTAGGATTTAACGTCGTTTTCAACATTGTTTCAGTCATATCACGACGGTCCCTACATGTGCCAGAACACGAGAGTGTCCACAGTTCCTATTATTCTGGACACTGATCATCCCAGCCAGTACAGCACCCGGTCACCCATCCAAGTATTGACCGAGCTCAACTCTGCTCAACTTCGGTGATCCGACGAGAACCGGTGTGCCCAACGTGATGCGCCGTACTCTGCACTGGACGTGGCCTCTAATATGGCGACACCAACTATCGGGGGCGGAATAAGAGTTAATTCATCAACATTAGGGCAATGTGAGAAAAAGTGAATCACCAGCGCAATGCACCATGCATGCAACTCTGCCAAATGCGTAATGTACAGGATTACAAGATTGGTAGTTTAGATTAAAGACGGGGTTTTCTACTCAAAATAAGACGTTATTGTATAGCTGATAACAGTTTCCTATCTCAAATATTCTTGCCACAGCGACTTATTTGGAGTAGAAAACCCCTTTAATCTAAACTACCAATCAAGGTCTACCAGAGAATGTACAAAATCCATAATGACCGCTGAGGACACGTTACAGTGACGTCATATGCTTAATTCAAATATGTTTGCTAGTTTGCTTCAAGTAGAAAATGTATCCAGAAAGTGGGCTCATACATGTTAAGGATGTCCGCTGGTGGTAAATCAAAGTAATTAACTGTTTGAATAATGTGTGTTATTGCATTCATAATTGTGTAATATGAGGAAAAACAAAGAACAAAATATAGGTTGGTGTGCATTTTTTAGCTGTAGGCAACGTTAAGTGGCCTGACCCATGCTCAATTTGATAACCCAGAAAGCATAGGGAATAGCCCTATTTTTGAAGCATATTCATGAAAAATTCATATAAATAGTATTTAACTTTTTCTTATATTCTAAATGTTGGCAGATAATCACAATGTCTATCAAAATTTAGGAAATTGGATGGATGTTGGTGTGCAAAATTCTCGGCTAGAAGGCTTTTAAAGGAAATCCCCATCTCTTAACCTAGGGAAGGGAGATAACTCAATAGAAAAACAGGCAAAATGGCTGCCAAAGTCAAAAACCACCAGCGGACATCCTTAAGGCCTTTGTGATGGCATCCAAAAATTTTCCAACCTCAACTTCGCTGGTCATTCTCTCCATAGCTTTGGTGCTAAACATTATCTCATGAAATTTCATACTCATGTCGAAGTTTTATATCGCCAGATACTTTTATAATAACAGCTTATAAAACTTCCTAAAACCCAAGATATTTTGGAGAATTCTCAAAACTTAGAAAATATGCTCACTCAAATTCAAAATATTACAAAGTACGTACAGCCTTTTGCAGCAACAAGGTAAAACACCTGAGCCGCTCAAATTAAATTGTCTTTGTCTTTGTACTCATAGTGAGTGAATAGAATTTAACGTCGCTTTCAACAATATTTCAGCTAAATCGGGACGAACCAACTAAGCCCCACTCAGCCAAGTTGCGTTCCTGCTACTCCAAAGAAGAAATCGTTGAAGCAGCATGGAACCAGAACCCTCCATCCTCCTGGTTTACCATATTGAAAAGACTTTCATACACCAAGCACAATGAATATTTAACTTAATAATGTGTTTTGGTGAATTTAAACACACATATTCTCAAAGTATTATTCATTAATTTTAAGTTGAAAGCTACATAATTTGGTGAGCTTAAATCTATGGAAATTTGTTACTGTTTTAAATTTCTTCATTATGCGCGAAAAGAAATGTTTGAAAATACATTCAAATACAAGTAGTTAAATTTTATCATATTTTTGAAAGCCTAAATGGATGCCATCACAAAGGCCTTAACCTGCTTTCAAACTGCATTCGAACAACGGTGAAAAGAGTGCAATAATCAGGTTATCCTGTCAAAACGCAGTAACAAATCCACTTTTTGTCTTCGATTTTTATACCTTGTAGGTTGAAGTTTGTCGCTTAGCTCAACTCCCCGACTTAAACCAAGACAATGTGTACGTCAGACAAACTTTGAAATCTTGGATACAGAACCTCACTCGGTTTTATGGTTTTGACGGCATTCGCATCGACACAATTCCTGAGGTATGATCTAGAGAAAGGTCACCTGAATAAGTCTTTTAGGCGGCAGCGCAGCCAATCTTCATAAATTAATATCCTATCAATGCTCCCCAATCGTACATCTCGCTGTATAGTATCTTACGTATTTAAAGGTTATACAAAATGGTCTCAAAATCTGCTACTTTTTTGTGCTAAATTGTTGTAGAGGTGATTATATAGACTTGTTTTACATTTTTGTATGTTTTCAAACTGCCCAAGATTGGAAATAGCAGCAGTAAAGTGCGACAATTTCATGCCCCTTTCAAAACGGCGAAAGCTGTGACCGCTTGACCTGTGACGTCACAACCTGATTACGATCTCGCTCAAATGCCTGTTGTGACGTCAAAATGTCAGCGACATCACGCTAGAACTCCCACAGTTGGGTGAATCTTTTGTAACAACGCCCGACGTCATAGACTATGACGTTTAGGGCGCAATCGTAATCAGGTTGTGACGTCATGCACCAGAGGTCACGGCTCCAATACGTTTTCCCCCACATGTCTGCTATTCGTGTCCTAAAACCCACTTCGACGACATTTTTCGAGAAAAAAATACTAATTTGTTGTTTGGAACACTACTGGGTATGTTTTAATGCAAAGTAGTATAGAGTCATTTAGTATAACCTTTAACGTCGCACCTAACCTTAGTGGTCACACGGCGACGATGACCCAAACAAACATACCCTAACAGAACCCCAATCCTAACAAAAACCTATCCAAAACTACAAAACAATTTGAATTTCGAATTTTGAAAATTAGGCTCTACTGACACTGATCACAATGGATCCTCAGAGAGCCAAATCTGTTTGGTACTTTAATCTACCTCCTGTGCCAGACAAACATGGTATGGTAAACCATGCTGCCCTAAGATGGAGGGCCAATTGAATTTGGTGTTCTGAGCGCCCATACCATGGATATTTAATAGCATTATGACATCATGGTCGCACCTGGACTCATCTATTTGCAGTCGGGGATGGGAGATAGGTTCACTGTGTCCACTTACCCCAATGTTTACACCAAAGATCAGCCCATGTATCTACCCCGTAATATGGTGCCACAATGTCGGGACCGCGGCAACATGAAAAGACTCCCCGCCAGCGAGCCGGCTAGTTTGGCTGAGCCAACCAAAAATTCTTTGTCATCAATCTTCCCTTCCTAGCACTATGAAGCGTTCTCGGGATTGGTTAACACGCGAGTTACTGTAAGCCTGTTAGATCCTACAAGCGACAGTATCCAAATGGGGAGCAGATAGGATTTAATTTTAATTAGATTGCAGCGCAGCTTACGGACTGACTCGGGAACACTATGTGGGCATTGTTCCAAGGGGCCTTTGTTTTTAGTCTGTGAGGCTCTGCCTATCATGTCAGTGGCTTAACAATCGGGAAGGGCAAACTATCCTTGACCTTTAAGATAGAAGGCTTTCCAATCTCGAACTGAAGAGGAAAAGCTTTCTTTTAGGTGATTTATCCGTTTCAAAGCATAAAGTTTACTTTGATACGTTGTATACCTTATTAAGTCCTAGAATGTAACGTATGTACATACATTTCAACCCTAATTCTACCATTCTTTCATTTCCTCGAAAAATATAACTGCATGATAACATAGATGAATGTAACCTTCCAATTGTCCGTCTTTTTTATATTTTCGTTTCAGGTAGGGAAGGACTTCTGGAGCGAGTTCGCTCAGTCAGCAGGTGTTTTCAGTATAGGAGAGGTCGATAATGGTGACATTGTCTACAATGCTGGCTACCAGGGGGCGCTGAATGCTGTCCTAAATTATCCTATGTATTTCACTCTACGCCACGTGTATCAAGAGAAAAACTCGCCTCGGGTCATTAGTCAAGCACTGCAGACAGAGGTATGCTTTGCCACATTGATACCAACAAATTTTAAAAATTTGAACATTTAATTAAATTAGTAGAGAATCATTTGGTAACCCTTTTCGCCATCTTTAAGTGTGAAGGTAACTATATGATTGGTGTAGGGGTTCTAACAGGTACGTAACAATGTCACATATACAAGACCTACATGTACCGTCCCAATAACTTGGCGATAATAATAATTACCATAAGTTTCAGCGTGACATCGCCTACAGTTTTGAAATCCTGGTGTTCTTCAACGAATGTAACCAGTTACCTCCTGTTATTGTGAACAATATGGCCATAATATAGTGTTCATGTTGTCCTGGTGATCAAGTATCGTAAAAGAAACACGTAGTTTACTATGATAATGATCAATATCTACACAAGTATGATATCTGTCCATAAATGAAGCGTGTGCATACAGTGAGGATGTTGGGCACATTCTGTTCAGTGTTAGTAGTAATGGTGGCATTATGGCAGAAATGAATATCTAATGAGGAGGTCACCAATATTCATGAATGATACATTATGCCTCTGGTAAAGCTCATCGTCAAATTCAAATGCAATATAAGGTCTTCGCCAATCCTATGCAATATAAGTATTTATAAGCTTGTCCGACCTACATCCAGGATGGTCACAATTCAGTGACGTCTGCAATTTCATGCGCCAATGGTATTGCATATTCCGTGTCCTTAAATATGAAGGACAAGACCATAAATCTAAAGTTTATTGGTTTCAGGCAGGGAAGTTTAACGACACGACAGATCTTGGTGGATTCCTTGACAATCATGATAATCCTCGCTTCTTATGTGTGAATGGCGACTGGACAGCATTGAAGAACGCTCTGGCCTATTCTCTGATGGCAAAGGTATGCGAACGAATCAGTATCACAACTCTGTCAATGTATACAACATGTCAAGAAAGACGCTGTACATTCCATGTCTGATTATCCAATTGTTATCTACATTTATGCAGAACCAACTCACAGCAATATGAATTTAGATTTCAAACAACTGAATGCGTTTATATTCCACACCTAGGTATTATGCGTATCTCAGAAACTATTTGACGAAATATTTATTATTTGTTAATGTTGCATGGGCAATGTAATCAGCCAAAAGAAAAAGCAATCAATTTGCGTAGATATTGGTCACAAATGCATGACTGTAGGGGTACCGACTCTGCATATGAACTCAATGCACCATGGTCCTCTGGGTCTCGATTTGAACCGAACCCCGTGCAATGATTACCAAATGGCTCTCGCTACTGGGGATCAAACATGGTTGCTTTCAACGTTAGTTGGAGAGAAAGTGCGCTGGTTCTCACAGCTGTGGAGTTGACGAGGAGTGGCTGGAATAGGTTGGATAGTGACTAAATACGATCAGGAAATTTTGTAATATTATTTTTGAATAAGACAGCACTTAATTATGGTACTTCCCATTGAATGTCCACGCAGATCGTGATCGTTCACGGCGTTAAAATCGCACTCAAGCCACCCGAGATGTATTGAATTTATAGTGGACGTATAGTGCAAAATATTGCAAAAATCACTAATCGTATTTAGTCACCATTCAGCCTATTGACCACGCTGAAAACGAGCACATTTTCTCGTCGTGTAATATGGTGATAGCATACAGATACACCATGTTCGATCTCCCAGTAGTGGCCGTCATTCGGTAATAATTGCCGGGGCTCAATTCAGATCGAAACCCCGAGGACCAGGGTGGGACTCGATGGAGCTATTTTAGAATCTGATACGGAGAAGTTCTTAGGCGGGTAACAAAGCTGGTCTATGTACATGTCGGTGCAATTGACCACTCAATATTCGAATCAAGCTATGCACTAGAGGAACTATTTTGGAATTCCATGTGAACGTTAAAAAATACATGCCTGTTGTAACTCCGATTGGGTCTCCGACTGGGCAAATTGTAAAAGTTAGCCACAAGGTGCGGTCAGTAATTGTGTGATTGCAGATGGAAGCTATCATCTAAGAGAGAAACACAACCCAAATACATACCAAATACAATAATATTGTATAATTGGATCAGTATAATTTCCTGTGCCTTGCAACACTATTTCGAATAAGTTTCTGTTTATACTATATATATAAGAGCTAATTTGATTACAGTGGATTCCTATCATCTATTACGGCACGGAACAGGGGTATGCCGGCTGTAACGACCCAAGGAACAGAGAGACACTATGGCCCAACTACAATACACAGCACGACATATATCAGGTGACCGCATCAAACGAATTATTACCAAGACTGTACAATTTCGTAGATCTGTATCCACGTCAGCTGGACAAACCACAGAACACATGGCTAGCAATGCCTTCACGGGTTTTTGTTCGATTGGTCTTTTTCGATATTGCCTGATGACATGACTCATGGCAGAATAGCTGTCAATCTCAGACCGTCCAAATTGTTAGAGGGCCTCCCAGCTGTCACTCTCAGACAGTCCAAATTGCTATAGAGGGTGTCCCAGCTATCACACTCAGACCGCCCATGTTGCTAGAGGGCCTCCCATCTGTCACTCTCAGACCGGCCAAATTGGTGGAGGGCCTGTCAGGTGTCAATCTCAAACCGTCCATTTTGCTGGAGGGCCTCCCAGCTGTCAGTCCCAGACCGTCCAAATTGCCGGGGGAGGGCCTCCCATCTGTCAGTTAGAAAGCTTGTGGGAAATCACACTCATCTTTAGTCGAAAATTCTAGTCCGGTGAATATCAGAAAATCTCAATAATTATAGTGAGGAATCGAAGTATCGAACTTCAACCCAGTACAGTCAGATGAATGAAACAGGCTTCATTCTACACTACCCTATTTCTTGTAATTATTCAGACGGCAAGAGTTAAATTCAAGCATCGACAAAGAGAAATTCTGGTAACATTCTACAAATTTCACTAGCTGTCTTTTCAGTTCTTGGGATAAGTAAGGTATTTCTGCTTCTGAGTCTAAAATGCTGTTCGAAAAATTAGAAGAAATAGGGTATGTGCTTTCGAATTAAACGTAATCTATTTTTGACCCAATGTTGCAAGATTATCACATTGTTGTATGTTTTATTTTACCAGTTTATAGCGACAGTATTAAAGTTCCGATCAAATGTAACATCTGACCTGGTGAACTCTGATCAGAGAGAGAGATGGGTTGATGACCAGCTCTATGTTTTCACAAGAGGACCTGGCGAAGAGGTACAACTGATATGTACACTCTCAGAAATATTCAGGGAATACTCCTGAATTGACCAGGCTGCACATCCACAACTCAATTTCAGGGATTTTACCTGAAACCCATGAATAATTTCCTGAAATTCAAGTATATCATCCCCGATTTCAAGCTAAATTACCTGAATTTTAGGGGATTTTACGGATCGTAAACTTAATAATCCTCTCATTCAGGGATATTTTTTCTGAAATTCAGGTAATGTAACCTGAATTTCAATCCCTGAAATTGAGTTGTGGATGTACAGCCTGATCAATTCAAGAGTATTCCCTGAATATTTCTGAGACTGTATGCATGACCAAAATGAGAAGATCGAGGTATTATTTTTCCAAAAGTGGATACTAAAGTTTTGTCAGTTCGATAATATAGCATAGTTGCAATGTTGAGGTGCATGTCCTTTGTCCGGATTGTAACCGTCCAATCATTTTGTGGTTGAGCGCATCTAGTGTAATTGGAATTCTTTAGTGTAGTTGAATTTTGAGTGACCGGGGAGATTTCCTCTATTCCGGAAGGTTAGCTTGCGGTTATCGGTTCGATTTACCGTTTCGTTTCGGTTATCGTTTCGGTTAAGTTTCGTTTCGTTTGGCTTTATTTGTGTTACGTTTCGTTTCGTTTAATTTGCGGTTCAGTTGCGTTTCGATTAGGTTTCGTTTCGGTTATCGCTTCGTTTTCGGTGACCGTTTCATCTCGGTTATCGTTTGGTTAGGTTTTCGTTGCGTTTCGGTTAGTTCTACGTTTTGTTTTGCGTTTCGGTTATCGATTCGTTAATGGTTCCAGTTATTATTTAGTTAATGTTCGTTTATTGCGTGGTTCAAATCGGTTCGGTGTTCGTTTCGTTTATTTAGCGTTTAGAAAAATCACAAACCCAACGAAAGGCCGAAAGACGATACACCGTTTAACGGAATTTCCCAACGTGTGTTCTCGTCTACTTCAGAATTAAATTTAGGAACTCGTGACCGATTCATTTTTCGAAAGTAAACAACTTTACGTGTATTTGCAGCTCTCGTGAATGTAGGTTCGTCCCAAAGTACGAAACGCAATTTTTGTAGAGAATTTTAAAAGATAATTTATTGATGTAAATATCACTGTCCTTTCTGGTTCGTACTCTTTTATTGCCGCCTTTGCTTAGGAGGCATATTTTAACTAGTGATCACCAATTTCAATAAAAATCTACGCCAGAACCCGCACTGTATTCACGCCTTATTGCGCCATTACAATCCTTTGTTTGAAATTTATATCGCGAAAGGGGCATTGTTGTCCATTATGACTTTTCTGTAAGTTTGTGAGATAATTTGTAAGTTTAGCTACCGACAACGTTGTATTTATATTTTTTTCAACTCAGTCTGTTATGAAATCTGAAGGAAAGGTGTTCTGAAGTGAGCGAATTATTAGAGCACTTGCCTCACCTATGTTCGATCATGCATATCCGTTTGGAATTAGGGCTAACATGTCATGGCGAAGACCCACAGACACATGCACAGCGGATGTAAAATTGAATTTGGGTGAAACTTCCTTAATACATGTGTAGTCATATTTGTTTCGTTATCAGATCCTCGTAGTGACCACAAATCAGGGCTCAGGATCGACGATCCAGATAACGATCCCGGACCTGCCGTACAAGGACAATACGGGTAAATTACTCATCGACGCGCGTTTAGGACTACGGAGCCGTGGAGGGGACATAGTTAATATTTTTTTAATTTCCCCCGAGATAATATCCCCCGAGATAATAACTAGGGGAAAATTCACCATTGGTCAATTATCTCGGGGGAAAATAATTTGCCCCGAGATAATTATCTAGGGGTAAATTCGCCATTGGTCAATTATCTCGGGGTAAATTATCTCGGGGAAAATTAATTTTCCCCGAGATAATATCCCCGAGATAATTATCTAGGGGGAAATTCGCGATTGGTCAGTTATCTCGGGTGAAATTATCTCGGGGTAAATTATTTTCCCCCGAGATGATTGACCAATCGCGAATTTCCCCCTAGATAATTATCTCGGGGGATATTATCTCGGGGAAAATTAATTTGCCCCGAGATAATTTCACCCGAGATAATTGACCAATCGCGAATTTCCCCCCAGATAATTTTGACCAATGGCGAATTTTCCCCTAGTTATTATCTCGGGGGAAATTAAAAAAATATTAACTATGTCCCCTCCACGGCTCCGTATGACTTTGATAGATTTAGATCTAGAAATAATCCTACACGTTTTGCTCCCATCAAAAGTAATTAAACAATTTGTTTTCGTTCGCCAGACTAATTATTGTTGAGTTGAGATCATTGTACTCCTCTAAACAGTGCTTCACAATCGACTTCAGGACAATTCTCGTTTACTATGACATGTTGAACAGAATAATAAGAAACCATGTACTTAATTTTGATTTTCAGTATTACAAAATATCTTGGATAATGGTGATGAGGTGAAATCATCCAAAGGGCAGGTAGCGGTGCAGATAAAAAACGGCCAGCCAAAGATTTATCACGTGATCACCACGACCCAGAGGACGGGCACGGACACTATTGAACAAAATACCGGTATGTGAAATCGTCGATTTGTGAAGGTGGGTTGGTCCTCACGGATACTTTAGTAGTAATGGGGACCTTATACAAATTAGATGAAAATTTATGCATGACGTCAAACATAGTGCCACCTACATATATGTTAAAGAATGCGTCACATGGAACCTATTTATGGAAAACAACAAGCACTATTCTTGGTGAAATCCAGGTAGTATAAGTTAATGTGGTTCTGATATATACATGCTGCACAATTTTTTTTTTAATTAAAGAACACGCATCTCTCTTTTTCAGACGAAAGTGTGTTCGGAACTATCGTGATTGTTGGATGTGTTATAGGAGCGCTCGCAACAATTCTGCTAGGATATAACATCTACAGAGTTCACACATCCCATAAAGGATACACAGCCATCGACAAGTCAAGAATAAATTCGGAGTATGGTGAAAGTTGACTCGTGTAAATGGATTCCTTACCCACGCCTCGCACTGAACGTTGGGATCTTTCTCCCTGCATTCCCTATTACTCATACCTACGCCTGGCCTCTGCTACAGAGAAGGATATGGAGATAGGACATCTGGTCCAAAAATTACATCCTCCTACATCAAACGCTGATTGGCTGAATGTTTTTTCAATTTTCCACAAGCCAGTGAAAATATCGGATTCTACAGGACACGTTGAACTGACCAATCGCTTACGTTTCTACAAAAATATCGTTTAAGGTAGTTCGCTGGTGATTTAAGGCTTTGCCGTCCATTTTCTATGTTGCATCCAATTTGATCAATTTTGATAGACATTGTCATTGTTTTCAAACAGTTAGAATATACTATTTGTATGATTTTTTGCTATGAATATGCTTCAACACCCTATTCCCTATGTTTTCTGGTTTATCAAATGGAGTATAGGTCAGTCCACTTGACATTGTCTAAAGTTATTAACTTTTCTGAGTAGAACAACCCTTCAACAAAATAGCTGTGCCACAGATTTTTTCCTTCAAAATTTGGCCCAGATCTGTTTCTGTGGAATATTATGTGTTTCAATGGACCTGATACCTGGTAACGTATTATACCTCTTTCAATCGCGTGATGAGTTGTGCATTCATTCATCTGCATGACAGGTGATCACTTATACGGAAATCTAGCATCGATTATGTAACGCGAAACTGATTAAATTGTCAACGCACAGTACAATGCCGCAAAGCGTGAAGTCCCATATATAACCCGATACACCGGATTAAAGCTTGCTCTTCCGACTGTGCCAGTCCAGGGACCTCGCACTGGCAATTAAATTGATGTCACGTTACATGATGGAGGTGACAGGCTAATTGAATTGTATAACGATCCCCTCCAGCCATTTAATTGTCATGGATGTTTGGGTCTTGCATTGCATCAAGGGATAGCAGTGAGGAGGCCTACGTCATCAGGTTTCAGGCCTATTGAACAAACTTGGATACAATGCGATAGTCACACTTTCAACATTATAATATCTCAGAAACCAGAAGAATATTTAGAGAACTGAGGCACTCCATTTTCTTTGTCTAGTTCAGGATAACCATTCAAAATTTCAAATCTCCATAGTGAATACTTTTCCACAAAATAGACGGTTTAACTTACAAAACTAGAGAAATCAAGCGATGGAATTAAAACGATGAACAGATTAGAGCCTATTAACTGACAGTGAAGACCCCTGTAGTGTTTGTGTGAGGTAAGTGTGGATTGCCAGCTTAGAGAGTATTTTCTCATTCAGGCGAAGATCTTGTCTGAGATTCTCTTCCTGAGATTTTGAAGGCTAAAATTGCACCTAAGCAAACCTTTCACCAAAACTAATCTTACCTGTATAAGGCTTCAATACAGAATTAGACCCCCCAATTATTTTTCTGACCCCTTGCATGAGCTAGAGGGCTGAAACTTACCAAACCATACTCTTGGGTCAAGGTCTACCAGAAAATGTAAACAAAATCCAAGATTGCGGCATTGATGACGTCACAGTGGTGTCATTTCCAAAAAAAAAATAGGCTAAAATGACCACATTATGATTAACTACAATGACATGGAGTGTCATCTCACAATTTTCTGTCGTTCCGGAGACCCATAATGCCCCCCCTATGGCTTGCTGGGGTTAACTTGTTACTCTTTTACTTATGCCAAAGAACTGATTGGCGGTTTGAACATAAATAATAGTGTACTCCTAACTTTGATTTCCCGGACATAATGAGTTAACTTTGAACAAAAACACGTTAGCATATCCGACGATTCTTCGTTCAAATCGACAATCCTAACCCGTTTTGTCACAATTCAGCTTGTGACAAAACTAATCCAGTGTTATCCCATTTTGTCGCAAGTTTGACAATAAGCAGCAGTTGCGACAAAACATGTTGACTCATCAGGTTACACATCTAAGCATTGAAGTTACCGTATGGTAAGATCAATCCGATGTGCCCGCTCTATCTCGAAATGATGCATGGACCGTTAAAGGTTCTAACAATAACAAATACCTTCTGCACACTGAAAACATCCAGTGAAGCTGTGTAAAGAATAAGTTGATACAAATGACACAAATTTTAACACAATGAAACAGGTGTAGTGGAAAACTTATTGAGCCGTAACCTCTGACCCGTGATATCAGAGTCTGATTAGATCACGTCGTATAATATCAATTATTACCAGTTACCGGGACGTTCTCTGTAGGATATCCCTAATTTCGGCGTGTCATAAAACCTCATATCAGACCGATAAAACAACATCGGCGGGCCGATAATGAGCTGCAGCCGAATATCGGCCCGCTACCTGACCTTTGACACAGTGACGTAAGATCGGTGACTCGCGCTTACCATGGTGATGTAATGCTTTAGCAGACCACAACAAGAAGAGATCACTCTCTGATCTGTACGCGCGGAGTGAGAATGGACGAGCTCTCGCATTCACAATCAAGTGAACTTGATGAAGAACAGTTGCAGAATATTGAAGAGAGTGCGCGGCCAGCAAATACCAGACGTTCGACTGTGTATGGAATCAACAAAAAAAACTGGTAATAATAGTAATAACATGATTTTTTTCGGGACATTATACCTTTTTATTGGCCCTCCATCAATAATTAGCAGCCCGCCATAGTCATTAGCGGCCCTCGGGCCCTTGGGCCGCTAATGACTATGTTGGGCTGCTAATTATTGATGTCGGGCCAATAAAAAAGTATAACGCCCTCAAAAATCATGTTATTGTTATATTATCACATATTTGCCTGTGATACTGAACGTTTAGCCGCGTTGATAATGTGGAATGATATTGTTCCATATCATGTATGATATGGATCTCTGCCCTCACACGCGGGCCTGATATCGGTTATCCGCCCTTGGGCTGATATCGCGGACAGGAGTGGTTTATCCCCGAGGAGCTCGTCGTATTCTCTCCGCAGTCTGACAGTGACAGCGTGCACTATTGTGCTTTTCACCTGGATCTTGCCACGTATTCAATTGTTTTGAAGTATGCGTATTCATTCGATAATCGATCCTGAATTTGAACCTTTTCGCTCAGATGGTGTATCATCAAAATGGGACGAAGAAATTTTCGCAACATTGACTGCATTTTACCGAGGGTCCAATTTTCGATGAAACAGTTTCATGTAAAACCATAATCCATGCCTACTTGTTTTCCATGAATATGTGATCAATAGATTATGATATACCCATTTCCATATCGTCCCTGGCATCAGCCTTCGGCCCTCTGGCTGATATGGAGGTCTCAGGCTGATACCAAGGCCGATATGGAAATGGGTATACAATAATCTCTATTTACATGACGTTGGTTGTGTCGGACGTCCCATTGTGACCTACGCTGCACAACAATTCGGTATGACGGCTGCATCAACAAAGGCATTACGTTTTAGCTTTGTGACGTTGTTGGCGTTACAATGGAAATGCAATATATTTTGCCCAATCCACATGCTTTTGTCGATAATTCTTTAATAGCGATAATAAATTAAGAGAATCCATCCAGTATAGCGCCCACTAAATCGAAAAACAATAATAATATGAAATAGGCAAAGCCTAGAAACGAACGAAGTATACTTCTTTTGTTCGCTTCTGACTTTGCCTTTTTCGTATCATTTTTTTTTTTTTCGCAAACCATATATAGTCACTGTTATATTACGGAAGCTTAGAAGGGACATTGAAAATTATATACATATAGGCGCAGCCTAGTGCGAGTTCTTTTCATTTTCCTGGTCGTTTGTGGCTTGGTGATTTCTGATGAAATACTGGCAACCCAAAAGTTTGGAATTGCTGTGGTTGTGGATGATGCGTTGAATATTTGATCAATCGGGAAACGTATTGTTCTTTATCTGACATAGCAGACTGCCTATACCATATAGTATATGTTTCACACATTTCAAGGTCCGAAAATATGAATTATTTTCAGTATAATCAAATGCAGTCGATCAGAATTGATACTCTGGATCGGATCTGGGATAAAGTATGTTGATCGAATATATAAACCACAAAATATTGGGATGCTTCTTCATTATAAATTAATTTGAGGAATGAAACTGATAGAATTATTTTAATTTTATCCTTGAATGAAAAATTAAGAATGCCAAACTGTTCGAAGAGAGATATTATTATATAATGGACAGAAATATTGCGATGTTTATAGTTACATATAATCAAATTATTGTAAACAAATGAAAAACAAGCTTGATAGCTTATGAAGCCAGGACATTCCACCTTGAGGACATTTACCCCTGTAGACATTTCCCTAGATATTTCCTCCTTCAAACATTTCCCTCTGTGGACATTCCCCACTCCCCCTCCCCCCTTTTTTTTTTGTATTATAACTACAAATGTGTAACACACTGAAATATTTTAAGATACTTTCAACAAGATTTGTATAATTTAGTAAAATATTGTAATAGATATCTTGGGTTTTGCCATGAATTACTTTCTCTTCAACAGGGCACTATTTTGACATGCATAATTCATCTCCGCATATCTGTGCTAATAAAGAATTCCATTGAATTGCGCAAGTGTATGTTACATTATTGATTGTTCGCCTCATGTAGGTGTTGTTTTTTTTCATTCATGTAGGTTCTAATTAGCAAATAAACATCTATTCTATTCTATCGTATGGATCAAAATATTTATTTATTTATGACTACGTAATAGTTGTTAACGTATAGGATGTATACTACCGGTACCATAGCTATTGTTTTATCATGCCAAATTATAGAAAATAATGAATAATAATAGAGAAATGCCCCAAATTTGTTTTTGTCAATATTTCAATTTTGTTAAACATTTGTACGAACTCATAGTACAAAAATATATAGGAAGGGGGAGGGGGGAATGCATGTCTAAATATGAGGGGGGGGGGGATGCATGTCTAAATATGAGGAATCTGACTTTCTAAAATTTCGTTTTATAAGTTGTTTGAGTTCTTGGTAAAATTTTGCTGTTTGACTTCAAAGCTATTCATGAATTGACCCCTCAGAAGTGTACGGATCTAAACACAATAACATCTGCAATGAACTATAGCTTGATGAATGTGTTTGTTTTATGAACTTTACTTGCATCTTGGTTGTCCGTACCTATTAATTTAATGTCTAAATCTAATAGGCCATAATCTGAAGTGAATGGATGATATCTGACGGTTCAGACAATCGCAGTGTCACCGTTTACTTGGAAATGATTTCTTGCCTGTTATAATTAAAATCCCCTATTGATAATCAGCTTGTTGTGACCCCCTTCTCCCTTTTCTTTGCGAACTTTGGATGACCTAATTTATCACGCGGACGTCAGCGACAGAACTTGAATGGCTTGATTTTGCTACGGCGTAAGGTCACAATTCCGTGCCAAATGTTCATTTTTTAAATGAACAACCGATTATCTCTTTACGAAACATCAGATCTTCAAAGCCTAATAAATAAGCTTGTTATAGATGGACACGTTATACAGCTTTTTCTTGCCGTAGAACTAAATTTTATGAAATTTCTGCACTGATGTGAAGTGCCATTTTCGCGAAAAAGAGGTCTGACCGCATTCTCAATTTGTAACCATTTGCGTGCGCGAAGTGCAGACGACACTCGGGCGTTTTCGCTAAATATTCTATCAGTCGGAAGGGAATCGGAAGGGAATTCATCCTTCAATTTATTAGCATATTATCCTTTTTTTGTTTCAAATCTATAGCAAATATTTATAGATTAAATTTCGATACTGTTCTAATTTTAGCTATTACCCACACTGCCTCAAATCCAATATGGCAGCCCCCGCAAAATACGCCCACGCAAACGATGAAATCTGAACATGATAGACTACGGTGATTGTCTGTCTTTACATGGATTTACACTGGTTTGTGATTAAGTTCTGTATCTGTATTTTGTCTCACGTAATGCATGTATGTTACCTATTTAACGAACTCCGTTAGGGACCACTTCGCGGTCCCGAACTTCGTTCGTTAATAATTATAAAAAAAGATAACGGTAGACGATTTGCATGTTATTTTTGTGACTTTATATGGCGTCAGGCCTGCATGTTATAACATTGGTAGAACAACGTCATTAGGGCCCCAAAAATAACCTGATAGGTACCAGTAATGATAGTTTTGACTTCTCCACGGATTTACATGAAATATGGGAATAAAATTACTGTAAATGAGATAATATACTGTGAGAAAGTGATGCACGGAAAATTGTCTTTGGGATATCAGCGGAAACGTCCGGGATAGATTATCTGACACAGACAACAGTTCCATTTAGACCTATCTGTTTTTCACCTTTAATTACCGAGTAAATACACTTAAAATTCATACCTTTTCATTAAGAAATACTTTACTTTGAAGATATAGACCTACTACGTAGGATCTATCTTTTGTTTATTATTTAACTTAGAAAATGAAATTGCGATTATAGCTGCGATTGTGTTTGGCAACAAGCTCTACCGGGCATTCATTACGTTCTTCTTCGCGCCTCTCCATTTAAATGCAGCGTAGGGCAAAGCACCCTGGGAGAGGATGGTTTGGCGTACGTCAGAACGTCGCCCTAAAGCGTAGCGTGTGCAAAATTACGTGAACACCATTGTCGCGCGTCGCGTAGTTACCGTCATTAGCAACGTTACGTTCACAGTACTTGAGTCGCATCAAATCGACAAGTCACGGTAAGATAATATTAGTAATGTTTCGAAGAAAGAAGAAGAGGGAGCCGAAGAAGGAGAAACCTGGAATTTTTGCCAGGGTGGTGTCTGTGATCATGTGTTGTTTTGTGGTAAGCGAACTTTTTGAGCTCTGAAATTCTTTAAAGTTTATGAAGTTATATACTACTAAACATTCTCGTGCATTTTATCTTATTTCACTTACACCGTCATCCTTCTCTGGGTTCGAATTCCTATCCTGCATTCTTGGGCAAATTGTATTTTTTTCATTAGGCCTACACCAGCTCAACCCTTCATACCATGTTAAAGACAACGTTATTGTTTGTTTTGAAAATAATGTGATAGAATTTCGCGACTCAATATGCTTTGTCTGTCCTGTGTGAATATCTTGTGTTGCGACAAACATTATGTGAAATGCAATGTAGATCAATGTAATTAACCGCATGAGTCGAAGAGTTGTAGCAAAGATGCCAAATTAGCACAACAATTTGCTGATACATCAACTGCTAGTATTGTAATATTCAACACTGCGAAAGCCGTATTTTCCAATACTGCAGGCCACCACATACCCACCCGAATCTCCGCCTTTCTCGACAGTCCGAAGTTGGTTATCATTTGATCCTAAAGAACAAAAGTTCATTGTAAACTCAAAGTGATGATGTGACCTTCTGGTCTAACAAAAAATCACGGTGAAACTTTTCTATACCGTGGGTTGAGATTCGATGCTGAAAGTGGACTTGGGAATATCTATACACAATTAGACAGCCAAACGAAACAACAATGTCGGTGGATTTGGGTGGAGCCAGACAAAAAGTCGCGAATGTGTCTCAAATTTAATGGAAATCTTGGTCGCAAAGATTAGCTGAAATTTTACGATATCAGGAAGAATACCATGAAGGTAAGTCATAGAAAGATTGAAAAAAACAACAACAGTCAATTGGTCAGAAAAAATGCGAAATATCCAAAGTAATAAGAGCGGAGCCACATTTTTCGCGAAGAGGAAGAAACCTGACAGAAATTCAAATCAATACGGAAGAACTCTACATACAAAATACCCTTGGCTAGCATTATATTCTTTTGTTTCATGCAGTCAATTCCAATGGTCGAAAGTGGCCATATTTATTGTCGACTGTGCCTGTTAACATCCATACTTACTATCAACTCGCAGCTATACGTTTACTATTATTTTAAAATCTATAGGAATTGTGCAGTTTGTTACCAATGGGTATGTTTCGACTTGATAACAAGAAATTGTGTCTGTTTTGGTGTTTTCTATTTGGTGTTCCACAAGAAAATGGTCAACAGTTTTTAGCCCCACTCCCATATGCTAAAGACAAATCCGTATGGCAACAGTGAAATCTGTGAAGGTCCCTTGTATGCCTTTCTAAAGAGGGTGATACATTTCATAGATGACTACATTGAAGACTTCAGCCATTTAGCCAGATGCTACATCATATCAAGTCATTCGATAGGTTAACCTATCTGAAGTTTTTCACGGGGCGATTTAGTCCCGTAGGTACTAATGGTCCTGTATTGTAGTGAGCAAAAACTTGAGCACATTTGGTACCGTTGCCAGGGTGACTGGTTGTTTATTTAACTGCTTTAGGCTTTGAGAGGAAGAGCAGAAGACAAGAGTCCTCAAGTTATTCAGCTACTGCAGATAGTTTGGTCAACTATTTTTGCTAGATTTTGTTTCACCTGGTCTATATTAGTGAAGTTAAATATTTTCTGCTATTCTTATATATGTTCATATGTCATTTTCACAGAGATTTCCTGCTTTAGAGCATGAATACAAAATGGATACTATTCAGAGGTTGACTTAGAGTGTTTTCCTGAAAGGATGTCATAAATCACTGGTTGATAAAAACTTTACTTAGAACACTCAACAAATACAGAAGAAAATAGTTTAAGGCAAACTTATCATATGTTTGCCATGTTGGCAAGAAATTCTAATTTACTAGGCTTCCATTCTTGTGGAAATTGTACACACGGTATGTTAACTTTTGAACTATCACACAAACATCCCCTCCACCAGACCCTCTATACCATTTAGAGCATAGTCACATGCATGACCTAGGTCAATGGCTTGGTTCACTTAGCTGATAGGGTTAATTGATAGGGTCAAACTCCAAACTTTAGATAGCATGCAGTGCTCTACATGTACAAGTCTGCATACAACCATTGTCAGAATTTGTAACCTTCCAAACTAGGGGTATACCTTGTACCTTATTGAGAGAAATGTGTGAGACTACAAATTGTATGGCTCTTCGCCATGGGGACTGAACATCAAAGAGTTAGTGGAATTATTCCAACAGCCTATTTTACATTTAAATAACCCCGTTTCAGTGCCTAAGGCTCTAGTTTTTTCTTGACGGTGTTATGAGATATTATGTCCGTGATCGAAATTTCAATGATTCTTGTCAATTCTGTTGATTTTCTATATTATTTGTTAAGGTGTATTGCTGTCGGGTCACCGAAAGATACGAGTCACATTGACCCCTAGAGTTAGAGCCTTTTAAAAAAATTTGTGTTGGATCACCTGAACGTAAATGTAGTCAGAGTGACTTCCTGGATTGTCATCATGACCTCCTAGGAATATCCAGTCACTGGTTCCTTCTGAGTTAGACGATTTGACAGTCATGTAACTGATTTAGAGAAGATTTCTTGGAAACGAAAGCATAATCAACTGGATCAACCCATCGTCTTTCCTCCTCTGTCAAATCATACATATACACATTAGATCTTGAAAACAGGGCTTTCAGGATGTATTGGCTCATTGGGTATCAAACTGTTTTGAGTGGATTGTAAGAAAACTTCGGCCGAGAGTCTATCATGTGATGGTATTACATATACGCGTGAGTTATGATGCCCATACATCAGGGATTTAAAGTCCTGATGATGGTGTGGTTTCGGACACTGAGAGTAGTGATCAACACTTTCTATGTACATACATGTAGGCCATTATATAAATAAGGCGATGATAATCGGACAACTTAGTACAATGGATGGCTTCGAATGTGAGCGTATGGGGCTTCAGTGTCCAGAGATTTATTGTAGCATGTACGCCATCAAAACTAGGGAGATCAAATGCGGACCATACAGCCTCAGGGATGGCGGAACAGGGGGTCTAATAATATTGGGAAAAATATAGTAACCAGTAGATCTGGATCTAGTATATAGTTTTCGGAGAGAATGACAATTGTGATGATCGTACTATCAGGATGCACCACAACGCAGCGTTTTGCATCTGAAAACTCAACATTTTTTTAGAACGGAAGTCTGCATTAGTCTCATGAATTCCTGGAAAATGAAGGCTGAGCCTATCCCGTTTTACATCTAGTTTTGAAAAATGGGCAGGCCCACGATGCAGTCCAAATCATAAGTCGGGATCGAGTTCTTTACGTTCATCCAGAACTGTCAAAATGCACAAGCACCACTTTACATCTAGTTTGCACACAAAAAAAAACAAAAAAAAACCCGAGAGCCAGAAACCCAATAGGGAGAAGAAAGTGAGTTCCGCTTGAGGTACCTTTCCATACATCTATCACTCTACAAAAGTTATTCAAAGTCAAAATATTCCGTCAAAATGCACAAGAACACACAAGAGGGGCCATATGCATGTAGCTGGGAAATATGAGTTCCACTTCAGAAACCTTTCTGCGTATTTACTTCAGTCGAAAAAAAAAACCGGTTCTCAAAGTCTCGATATGATGTACTCGATATTTGCTTCCGAAATCCATGTAAATGTCCAGAATATTATGTGGAGGAAACCATGTCAGGCAAATACGGGAATATCATCCTATACAGTCACAATATCGTTATTGTCTTTATTATGGGATTGTTTCCAGGGAACATGTAACAAAAAGAAGAAGAGTCCCCCTAAATGGATTAATAGGTGAGTGGCAATAATGGTGCCGAGACAATAGTGAAAATTAACGAAACAGCCTAATCATTGACGGTTACAAATATTTAAAAAAGAATAACTATGATTAGTTAAATCCATCTTCAAATACATTTTTTTATAGGTGCTTTTATTTCCAGGAAAACAACTCATTACGATACAAAGAATATTTCTGAGCAAACACATTATTCAAATCGGTCTTTCTCGCTTTAACGCGGTAACAATGGACTAATTTTGGGCACTTAAAAAGCGTAGAAATTGAAGAAAAACGACGAGAATGCAAATGTTCAGTCACATCGTTTTGGCCGCCATTTTGATCGGCCTCAGGCCCCATGATCCTCTACCCCGAGAGGTGTGTAAACTGGTCCAATATGATAGGCTATGAAGTAACGGAGTATCAGCCCTTAATTTTTCTAACGTTTTGAAGATTTTTGTAACAATCACGCTGGTGATGTAACAACCACTCTGATGATGTAATATTCACGTGTTGCGTCACCCCAGCTCTTTTTCAAAAGAACTGCTAAAAATTCATAAATTTTACGTCTTATCAAATAAAAAAGTAATGCGGGACCCCCGAGTTTTATTATAAACTTTGAATCTGCCCTGGATTCGGAACATATATACCGAGTATGGAGACAATGACATGGATTTTACGCATTCAACGAAAAATAATAGTGAAAATTAGCGAAAGGCCTAATCATTGACGGTTAAAATATTTCAAAATCGTATGGGAGTTGTCAACACAGAACCCATAAACAGTATTGTTGTTGCTGCTGTCTAATTGAAGGCTCTGTTTCGTAGCCTTTAATTTGACAGCAACATCAACAGTGTTTAATTATTTCTTCATATTTTTAGACCTCTCAACCTTTTCTCCTCGAACACAGAGCTGGCTCAAACAAGGAAGAGGAGAGACAGGTACCGAACTCCCATTCCCAGCCATCTAATCCACCCATGTCTTCAAGCCAAGCTGCTCATCTATCCAATCATCACTACCCACAACCAGTCCACTCAAACACTGATCAACTTCAACATACATCACAACCACCTACTCCGCCTTCAGATCCACCCACCCGTCCATCAGACCTGCCTACCCACCGATCAGACCGGCCTACCCAACCAGTCGATCCGCCCGTCCAGACATCAATTACGCAGCCTGCGACCAGCTCAGCTAGCCGCCCAATCATCAGCCGACCGACTGCCCACCGTTCAGCCATCACTAACTGCCCAGAAGCCAGCTGCCAACCGACCATGGCCTGCTCAGCCATCAGAGGCAGATCAGCCTTCGCCCACCGTCCAACCTTCATCACCAGTCCAGCCATCATCTCCCGTCCAACCATCGCCCATCGACCCATCACCCGCAGCAGCACCGGCAGCCTAATCTTCACCCCCAGCTCAGCCATCACCCGGACTCAAGACGTCTCCCACAGTCCAGCCATCCACTCTCAGATCACCATCTCCCGTGAAGCCATCACCTATAATCCAGCCAACGCCCGTCAGTGACAATCCATCGCCGCCCGTACTACAGGAACAGGGATCCCGGCCTGCAAACCAAGAGGTTCCTCTAACGAGAAAGGCCGGTGAATCCCTGTTGCCCACAGCCAGATTGACTACGCATGATGAACCTGGGAACGCCTCGCCATCCATCCTCAGTGGAATTATCCAAGAGAGTCAGTCTGGTAGGTAACATAAGGACTCTTTTTCTTCCAAGCCAATGAATATGACGTTTTCCATTTGAAAATCTGAATTGACCAATCGAATGTTTTAAACCTGGAAGATATCCGTGATGCACTGTTGTTGCTGCCAAACCCCAGTCGCATAAATATAAATGACTCGTCACTTATTAGCGGATTTGACTACCAGTAACAAATTAGATACAGTACTTCACCACAAGACCTCGTTTAATCCTATCTGGCCTGTTTTTTTTGGGACGTATCCTGGCCTGGGGAAGGGGGGGGGGGCGAAATGCCCCCCTCCCCCTGATTATTTTTCTTACCCCTTGAGCTAGGGGTCAAGCTCTACCAGAAAATGTAAAAAAAAAATCCCAGATGGCCGCTTCGATGACGTCACAGTGACGTCATTTTCAAAAACGGGATATTTTGGTCGATTTTTCGGTCAGATTTTCCGAATTTTTTATTTATGCAATTTCTCCACAAAAACTGCAGGATAAATTAGTAAATATTAATGTGATGTGAAATAAAATATTTTTTGTCCACTTTTCATCGCGGAAAAGCAAAATTTTTGAAGAAATATGACAAAATATAACTTTTCTGGTACCCCACGTGGTCGCCATCTTGAATTTACTCATGATCCTCTGCTCGGTGTTCAAGCAAATAGGCTCAAAATGCCCCAGTATGATAAACTATAAAGTCACGGAGTTTCAGCTCTTCATTTTTTGTCGTTCCGGAAATAGCACAGAAAGTTTGGTAGGGAGGCCAGGTAGGGTTAAGATTGCACTCTAAGTGGTGCGTTTTTGAAAATTGATTGTTTGATAATACACAGACAAACAATACAAATTCTGCTCAAATTGAGTTTATTGGGGAAATCTTCTACTGTCAGTGTAGATTTTGTGAACGATACAGCCCTGGAATTTAGAAACGACATTCTAGGATACAAACGATGAACAAAAAAATTTCGTTTCAGAAATTCAACAGGAAACATCACCTTAGTCAAGGGCCCTTATATGTGCTGTTGAATATGACGAACACATGCTTTGTTAGACAACATGGGTCTTACTCTTGAAAGTATTAATTTGAACTTTATGACAATTTCAAGGGCTTCAAATTAACAATTTCACCAACGATGCTTGAAATTTGTTGTACAATGGTAAAAATAGAAATAGAGATAAAGAAATATTATTATCACTAGCAAATCTATCTTCATCCTTGGACTGTCTCTGTGGGATTACGTCGATTTTTTAAGTTAAAAGAGTAAACCCAATAGTCAAATTCGACATGTGCTTGACGGCCATGGCATCTATATGTAATTGCTAGTTCACTACAGTCAACTTCTATTGCGGCACAGAATTTCCACATTACACAGAAGCTAAATGAAATTAGTAACATTACAGATTCGGGAGCAAAGCTGGAGCGTAGGGCAAAATGTGCGAGTCGAGTGGATGACATAGAAATGTGCTTAGTTTAGTACTTGGTGGGGATCTGAGAAGGGCCTTTCGCGCTCACTGGGGGTCAGGAATATGAAATGTATGGCGGCAAAAGCCAATGTTTTGATCAAAATGTCGCGAAACTTGTCACGATAGCCATGGCGATGACCAGAATGAAACAGAAATCAAAAAGGGCACAAACACATTTGGGACAGGGAACATTTTTGGCCCTACGATTAAAAAAAACTGTGCTAGTATAGCTGTAGGTTCGATGAGATTGATTGAATCTAAAGCGAGAAAGAAAATCAAGAATGGTATTTAATGCCCACTGGGGACGGGAACAAATATACTGTAACATGAGCAACTTAATTGTCGACATTAAATTGTTCAGGATGGTATCTAAGGCAAAGCAGGATAGGAGAGGCTTAAGAAGAGCAGGGCCCCGTCCGAACGACGCTGTAAGTTTAAAACTACCTGAGTTTTCGTGATGATTTTCTCGTTATTTCCGTTATTTTCAGCTCCTGCCGCGACATCATGGCTGTCCCCTGCCCGCCCCGCTGTCCGCGCCTCAATTCACCAGGGCTCTCAACCCCAGTTCACATCGTCTTGGGCTGGTATGTAATGCACCACCATGACAATGGTCGGCGTGGCACTGCCCAGCTAACACACAACGTTTCTGCAACGTTGTAGAAAAGTTGTGGTTTGGTCAGGTCAGAAATAACTTTGCCACAACGTTGCAGCAACGTAAGAGACGAACGTTTTAGCGCAACGTTTTATGAACGTTGCTTATTAACATTGCTGAGACGTTGCGTATAAGTTATTTGGAAACGTTATTTCCTTACAACGTTGCAGCAACGTAAAAGACGAACGTTTTAGCGCAACGTTTTATGAACGTTGCTTATTAACATTGCTGAGACGTTGCGTATAAGTTATTTGGAAACGTTATTTCCTTACGTTGCTTTGACGTTACAAAGACGTCATTAGTTTCAATAACTTGCAACAAAGCAATGAAACTTTTAACAGGTTCTCGTACAGCTATTGAATACATTTCTATCGATTCATCCGTAAAATCTTCTAAAATTGTCTGGCTTCAATTTTATTTTAACAATTAAGAACACGTTTTCTGGTACCGCGTAGATCGATTTTGGTTGAATTTATGAATTCACCATTAATTCGCTACCTTTGGAAACAAATGAAAACTCTATTAAATTTCAACGGGATCACACAGCCCACGTCCAGGTTTGCACAGCATTTCGCTGATGTAGGAGTGAGGGAGTACTTTTCGTGAAACTACATGGCCGCCGACATCTGGTTCGTCACCCAGAATACATGTATGTTCATATACGTACCGTGCCGTATACATGCGGGTTTAGTTCTTAACTGGACATACAGATGACCCATATACAGCTGTTCGGTAGAACTCAGCTGGATGTAGATCTGTATAGCCGACCCCATTGAGGACGGACGGAAAAAGCGGGAAAATCAAACTGCCTTTGTGTGGGCGATTTCCAGATGGTCAAACTAGGGAACTGCAGCCTGGATCAGTCGCCATCTTTGTCTTTGACTAAGCGGACGTCGATCTTCTATACCAACTCCAGCTCACTTTTCCTGCCATCTGATCACCGTCACCGTCCGATATAATTTCACAGATTCGTCGTCTTACTGTTTTTGTAAGGTAAGTATTGCGAGTATATGCCATAATTGTAGTCGTGGTCCATATATTAGGTCGGTATAGGAATGGGGAAATGCATCGCCGAACGAGTGTTGAGTTGTAAATTTGTGATACTTTTCATCCCTGCATGAATTTTGTTTAATTTCCATTCTTTGCCTGTATGCATTTGCATGCATCGCTCTAACACAGTATGTGCCAACTTAATTATTTACCATTCAGATGCATCATATCGCACAGTAGTCACGATTAATTATGTGCATCGCGGCATGTCCTTTTCGAAAACGGGTTTTAGCATGCAACTGCCAGTTGTGAATGTGATTAATAATGAAATTATGCAATTGTAATTGAACAAATTTAAACCAGAAAATCTGAGCCGGCATTATACAGTTTTAAGTTCGATTGGGGTATAATGAATTTCAGATATTGATCTCCTTGTAACCTTTCTTCCTATATGGTGTTTGACCATTATGTGTTTGAAATATATTCAAAATTTGTTTCTGTCATTTTGTAAAACAGAGAGGCGATACAGCTAGTTACATCGAAGTTGTTGCAAAAAATGCTCGATCTTACAATACTGAAACCATTCCAGCTGTATCTCCAGTACATTTCCATGTAATATTTGTGAATCGTTTCCACTCGGCTCTGATTCATCGTACACACCCTTCACAGAAACGGTTGACATCAAAATCGTAAAACAATAGCCCACTTTCCACTTTATGAGTTATTACTAGTTCAAAATAATCTCCCAGGTTAAAATTAAGATATGGCAGAGAGCACCCCCCCCCCCCAAAAAAAACAACAACTCCACAATCAGCTGAAGTCAAAGGTCACTGAACAGACAGGCTCTTTGTTTCCCAATAAAGCGGAATCGGGCCATTTACAGCCTTTTTGTTCTGTTGTCAAAATGGCTAATTTTAAGTCACGTTGAAATTATCGAAATGGGTTCTGATCACATGTGTGTAAGGATATTCATAGTCCGAGTGCTGTCAGAGGATTGTTCACTAATCTACACATGATAGCAGCATGCTAATGTGTTCGATTATTACATTCAGTTGATATAGGTTGGTGAGTAGTGGCTGCACCAAAACCCATGTAAATATATCTCCTTTTACCCAATGAACATGTTCAAACATACCGTACGATTTAAGGGTTTGCATCTCACCTGAGCGGCTTTTCACACTTTTCCCGTGAACTATGTGGATGATGCACACTCATAAACACAACCAGTTTTCATATTTTAATATTGAAGGGCCTAATTTAAATGATTCGTCACTTTGAACTAGCATGTGGCAATAATGTTTGGAGAAAATATGACATTGAGACCATCTACAATGTGAACTGAGTAATGCCCTCCGGGATTTCCTGGATATCTGAACTATACAATAACAACAAAGTTTACTATATCTCTATCTAGGCCTCGATCGAGATACGGTACGTCTATCAAGGTATATGTATAACCCAATTGAGGTATTTCCAGTAACCTGATAAAACATTTTAAGGTCACAACTGAAAGCATGAGTTGCATTATAAATGTGTAGTTTAATTGTTTTCCTGAGTGACATTAGTTCTACTAAAAGAGCATAACATGGGGAATGAATGATTCTGTCTATGGCTTTCCTATTTTTACCACAGCCTATGTCAATTGAAACATACACCTAGCCAAATCCAATTAATTATCTTCAACATTTGTTATAATAACAGGCTTTGATATCTAGAGAGAAAAGTACATGTATGCAGAGAATATAAAATTCCCGGGGTTTCTATAATGTATTATTAAAATGTATTTGCATGCTGGGTCTCAGCCTTTTTTGTTCAGTTTGAAATTTGCAGAATGGAAGAAAGCAAGAAAAGACGTTTGGCTTATAAGAGAAGGTGGGCTGCTGCCAAACGAGCAGTCGTTAGAACAAACAAACCGGAGTTTGATGATAGTGATGATAGTGACCAAGAAGTAAATGTGCTGCCTTCAGGGGACTGCCAGTTTGATGACGACAGTGATGGAACTAGTATTGAAGCTATGCCCAATTCCACTGTTAGTGATCATGATGTTGATGAATCTACATGCCGTGACGATGACGTGGAATGGAACTGGGACCAAATAGACCAGCATGTGGTTCTATCCTCAGACTCGGACGATGAGGTGGAGGAAAAGGAGGTTCATCTGTTAGATGATTTATCGACATGGGCAAATGAGTTTCAGGTGAAGCACAATGCGATTGATCACCTTCAAGCTTCTGAAGAAGAATGGCCATCCGGACCTGCCGTCAACTGCACGAACTTTACTGAAAACTGCAAGGGAAGTCCACACAGTGGTCAAATCGGGCATGGAATATATTTATTTTGGAATGAGACAGGAATTATTGGAGAATTTGAAGAAATACCCGTTAGAGATATTACAAAATGTAACTGTTCTGGACATCTCACTCAATATTGATGGCTTACCGCTTTTCAGAAGCTCAAAGAAAAGTTTATGGCCAATATTGTGTGCCATTCATTTGGAACCGAAGAACTTGGTCTTTCCTGTGGCACTAGCTTTCGGTAAAACCAAGCCTACAGATTTAGACTTCCTGCAGGATACAGTCACCGATTTGAATCAACTTTTACAACACGGTTTACCGTATGGCGATAAAACAATTGAAATAATTCTGAGATGCGTTATTTGCGATGCTCCAGCCAAAGCCATGATAAAAGCGATAAAACAATTCTCTGGTTATTACGGTTGTGACAAGTGTAACCAAAAAGGTGATTGGGTCAGTCGAATGACCTACCAGAATGTTAAAACTTTCGAAGTTCGTACAGATGCGGCCTTTAGGAATCAGTCAAATGAACAACATCATCACGGTGTAACTCCATTTTCCGCTTTATCAATTGATTTGATCAAGGCATTTCCAATTGATTACATGCATCAGGCTTGCTTGGGGGTGATGAAAAGATTGCTTTTAGCTTGGAAGAAAGGCAAACGAGATGTGAGAATGTCAGCCAGTCAGATTGAGGAAGTTAGCTTGAAATTGCTCAAGCTACAGCGTTTTGTGCCCAACAGCTTTGCACGTAAACCGAGAAGTTTAGAAGATCTTGAGTACTGGAAAGCAACAGAATACCGTCAGTTTCTCCTGTACACTGGGAAGATTGTGTTGAGAGGCATATTGCGGCGAGATTTGTTTGAACATTTCATGACTTTTAGTGTTGCCATCTCCATCCTTGTCAGCCCCAGACTTGCACACTCTCAACGGGAATATGCAAATGAACTGTTAGTGTACTTCGTTGCACAGGGGCGTAATTTGTATGGTCCAGAATTTTTGGTTTACAACGTCCATAGCATGGTTCACATTGCTTCAGATGTGGAAGAGCATGGATGTCTTGACCGGTTTTCTGCCTTTCCCTTCGAGAACTATCTACAGCAGGTAAAGAGAATGGTTCGTTCTGGAAAAAACCCAGTGGCACAAGTGGTCAAGAGAATAGAACTGCAGAATGTTCAAACCATCGAACAACAAGGCATCCTCTCTGTTTCAATGAACAAACCAAATAATGCATTTATATTAGGCAGTTCATCTTGCTGTGAAGTTGTTGCCATCACCAATGAAAAAGATGATAAAAACAACAAAATGTTACTCTGCAGAGTTTATGAGAGAACGGAGTCATTATTTGTTCAGCCTTGTGACTCAAACATGATTGGTGCATACAAGGTTCACCAGCGTAATGCGCATATGAAATTGCTTCCTGCAACCTGTCTAGCTAGAAGGGCAATGGCAATTGACCTGGAAGAAGGCACCAAGACTGTGTTTCTGGCAATATTGCATGACTTCTGAGCTGTGAGCTGTTGTTCATATCTGATCCTGAAACCAATGAACACATCATAGTAAGTGAACATTTATTTTCATGATCTACTTGATGGCTATAGTTCTAGTTTCCAATGAACTTAGTATGTTTTCAACCTTTCTGAAAAAAACTAACATTGATGCATGCTGTTAACTTCATCTCGTTGTCCTAATCCGCATGTAATTATGGTATTACTTAACTGCAGGTATGGACACAATCAAGCTATAGTCCATTATTGAAGGCGTGATCTAGTTTGACTTTACAACATAGTTCTACATAGTTTTCGTAGTTAATGTATGCAATAATTTTCCCTTCCAGATGGATGCATATGCTGTGGTGGAGTTTGTGGATGAACAGTCAGTGGAAGCTGTTCCTAGGACATGGATTCACGTCACAGATGAGGTCAGTGCGTTTTATAGTTATCATGTGATGTTTTGTTTCAAACTCCAAGAATACTTTCAGATCCGAGTCTGTACCTTTATGGCAAGATCTGCAGGAGATGACTGATTAGAAATTCTCCTTGTAAAAAAACTATTGAAATCCAGAGAGAGTAATCTCTAATGTGCAGTTGAGATACTGATGAAATATTAAATTGATACACTGTGATTTTTGGTGTTTATTTCGTTAGTTTCTTCATAATGAACCAATAACATTGCCTCATTATATGATTTCTTCAATGTTTCAACAGGCTATTATGTGTTACTGGCCTCCGTCTGAGATATCCAGAAGAGCCAAGCGAGGTGAGCTTCCCGACAAAGACCGATGGAAGAAGTATGCTGTCAGGGTTTTCTCTTTCACAGGTAGGATCTCAATAAAGGGATTTATGTAGTTATTCTCTCTCTAAAACATTCCAAATTAGACTACAAGTGTCATCATGTGCATATCTGATTTTAAGCTGTGGGCCAAAGGGCGTTTATAGTAATTAAACAGGGCCTGGGCTTGATCGAAAATGACAACAGTATTGCTGTTTTCCTGTTCTTCATATTCTTTCAATGATGATTGTCATAACTAAGCGAATATTTATTTTCAGCTTCCTACGGTCAAGCATTGGAACGTTCCAAAACAGCCTGTATCACGTCCAATGTAGACACCGATGGAGAATTGGGACACAGGAATTCGAGTATACCACAACGGTACAGAGAGTCCACATCAGACAGGGAGTCATCTGAGCATGAGAACGGTGATGGTTAGTTCATTCTGTCATCTAAATTGACATGTTTGTACTTAGCAAAGTTACTATCCAAAATAAGAAAATGTTACTATCCAAAATAGGAAAATGAACACTGCTACATGTACTTGTATAGTAAGATCTTTGGATGGCATATATAACTCCTGACGTGATTTTATGGATAAAGAAATTCTTCATTGCAACAAAGTTGTTTATCCATAAAATCACGTCTGGAGTTATATGTATATAATCAGACACCGTAAATATTATTTTACTACTGTAGTAACATCTCAATGTATACAGTTGCATTTTTGCTCTCATTTCTGGGCTTCAGATGAAGATGATGAACCACGGGAGAAGAGGAGGAAGAAGAATATATACGGAGAGAAGACACCTAGTCATTCCGTCGAGACTCCCCACAAGACCATTGAAGTCCTGCCCGTGCCAACTCCTCCGGAAAACAGATTCTCAACAGAAAGAAATACCCCTACTAGCAGTAAGTAATCAACATCTGTAATCAACATCTGTAATTTACTATTAGGATGAGGGGCGGGGTGGGGTGATTGAAAACACATAATCTTTCAATACCTCCTATGGAGAAGATAGAAACCTCCTATGGAGAAGATAGGATAAACCTGTTTGCAACGAATGGAAATAATGTGTTTAAAATGCTTTTCATCCTACTTTTGCTGATCATGCACATTTTCTTATTCAGCTTCATCTAACATCTTACTTCAAACCACACCATCCCGATCTTCGAGCAAAAACAACAGAAGGCAAGGAACACCATCACAACCTCTAAGCGATGCCAAATTTGGAGACGGACGGCGACAAATCTTATCACCATCCCCTACCCCTCAGAGTGTGCGAAGGGAAGATGTAAATCTTGAGACCCAATCTGTGAGGAATCCGACTCTTATCCCATCGACACAAAGTTCATTACTACGCGCCCTCAGTTTAGAAACTGAAAAGCTGAGACAGGACTCTCATGACAGTACGTTTCATTTTGTTTCCATTTGTTAAAACATAATGCACGCACTATATAAATATTCACACACACATGTCCTTGAATTTACAGTCCATGGAAACTAGTCTGAAGAACGCTGCTGCATATAGTTGTTCCTTATCATTGAACATTAGTTGACGGGTAATGTCACTCTCTCATTTTTATACGATGATATATTAGGTAATGCAATCGCAGAAAGCGCAGCTTTTGACTATCAACTGAACAGGAGTGAATGCCTAAAATACTGAGTTACAATCGAATGGTAGAAATTATGAAGAGGTTTGGATAAAATTGCAAAAGGGATGAAAATATTTTCAGACATAAGGTTGTACTGCTTACATATGGGGACCGAACTGTAAAATCGATACAGAAAATTGTCAATTATGTTCCACAGATTTTCAGAAAGTGCTCATGAAATTGGACACTATCATCGACAACCAGAGAGAGATGTTGTCGTTACAAAGGAGGACGGCGAATGTGAGCAAGGCGGTTGACGGCGAAGACCTAGAGGATGTCATTCCCGCACCAATGGATTCGGCTAGGGAACTAGATGCTATGTGCCAAAAAATGAAGGATGATGTAGATTGCAAAAAGAAACTGGTATGTAATTATTCACACTATGAACATTACGAAACAGCAGTATAATTCTCAGCACTTCGTGTTAATGAGATTCCAGAATAATACGTAGATTACTTTGCTGCACCTCTTTTTCAAATAGATGTTTGAAGAATTGCATTTCAGTGACCTCTGCCCTCAAGTGATGTTACACTGAATGTTGTGTGGGCTTGTTTAGCGTAAATCCTGTTCTTTAGTACTTCCATGGCTGAAGAGAATATCGGCTGCATACGTCTTACGCATGCCTTGGCCTACTGGTGGTCGAAATAAATCTTAATGCGGGGTTGTATTTTTTGTGTATTTTTCAGGTTTATCACCTTAGTACGTTGGGTGGGATTAACCCTGGTGAAAATATCAGGCGAATGATGCGGCATCTGGGGACGAACACACTGTGGTCGTCTTACAGCCTTAAGGGGAGAAAAGGGAAAAGTTCCCTGAAGGAGTTACCCATTTATCGAGTGTTGATCAGTAAGTTCCCTTCCTTAATATTACTGCCCAGAGAGACCGATGAATTAGCCAGTGTGGCTGTGTCACACCCTAACTCGTCATCTTCTTGTATGCGTGTCCACCAGGGCCAGGCCAGAGTTCTCCCTTCAAGAGGATTTCACAGTTCGGGTATCCCATGATTGCCTTATAGTCTCATCGTGTAGTATAGTAGTACAATTATATGCGTTTTATTATATTTTCCATAAAACATTTTCATGGCGATAAGTTTTGGTTTTAGGGGCTGGACCAGTTGCCTGTCATGATGTTGTTGTCGTTGTTGTTATTACTAGCTTGCTGGGAAAAGTTTGATTATCTCAAGATTAAACTTGAAACTTATATATAATTAAGGGTGGTATTGCTTTGTGAACATAGTTGATCCAGATATATATAATATCAAAGCTGTAGAGATGTTGATAGGCTTGTCAGGTTCAGCGATATTGAATTAAAATATTGTTCAAACCCTGTATGATATTCATTTGCTTCTCAATCTTTCAGAAGCCTGCTTGAGGAATCATAAAGCGGCCAAACTGGGCGCAATTGAGGAGGCGATCGCCTCAACTTTAAAATATGCCCCGCACAAACCTGGTGGAGACAAGTACAAGGTAAAATCTGACACTTCTCGAAATTGGATCTCCTAAAACAATCCAGATACAAATCTGAATTTTGTTCTTTAAACATGGCAGTACATGCATTGTATTTTCAGACGTTCATCACGTGCCATCAAATGTGTTTATGTCAGTTAAATTGTGATATAGTCTAAATCTCCATTATTTTAAATGTACTTCTTGGCTAAGATTTTGATTTTAGGGGTATGTTTTTCTCAAAGCAAGTTGTTTTAATGTTTCAGGTGCCTGCTAGCAAGACCATGCCGGATCAGTTGGGTGAGGCCCTATTGGACCCTTCCGGATCAGAGAATGAACTAGAAGTTGAATCTCCTTCAGATGTATAATTACGAGTTGCGGATGAACAATTTGTGTACTTGTCCCCCCCCCCCCCCTTTGGATATTGTATTAAATCATCTATTTGCCTAAGAATCGTGTTATCTCAACTTTCTTCTTCAAAGCTACGCTTTATAAATTCTAAAAACCTTCATCCTTGAAAAATTACCTTACGAGTTGACTGTTTCAATTCTAATTCGGATGAGTGGGAATAGGTGATACAGGTGTAGAATGTACTAACTGCAAAGAGGCATGTACGCTGGTACGGTCGAACAATTCATTCACGGATAGTGCTGCTTTAAATCACACTGAGCGAGTATTGCTATGCTAAGCATACAGGTAAACACGTTTCATGGACATTCGATAAATGAGGGATGCCTGTAGATCATACAAGCATGTTACACTTTCAGTGAGATAACTATAAGATACCGAAAAAGTTCCATTTCAAATGTTGTGGGAATGTTTTATCAGGAGGTTGATTGACAACGTTGTGGCAACGTAAAGAAAACTCCACAAGATCACGTTGCTGCAACGTTATTCCGCGACGTTGCCACAACCAAAGTGTCACAACGTTGTCACAACGTTAAATTGTAACGTTCAACCACAACGTTGTGGCAACGTAAAGAAAACTCCACAAGATCACGTTGCTGCAACGTTTTTCCGCAACGTTGCCACAACCAAAGTGTAACGTTGTCACAATGTTGTGGCAACGTCAAATTGTTAGCTGGGTGTCCACCATTTTTTCAGTAGACAGATGGTCACCTGATCTACTGGATACTCTTCTTGGTTGGAAGATTCGTGCCACGGCGCCATTTTAGCCAGCCTTGGGCGGTGTAATGATATCGATCAGCGGGTTGGGCTGTTCGAACTGTCTGACCAGTATCGCCGAGTGGAGTTTGGTGACCAGACCATTGACATTATCGGCGATGAAGAAACCTATCAATTCGGTTGTATGACCGCCGATAATGTCAGGGCTCAGCCGGACTTTTCCACGACCTCCCCATCTGAGGCCGTTAGTTCAGCTCTGGCCTCCACGGACGGGGCTGTGATTACAGTGGGGTTGTACAGCATGGCGGTATTGAGGGACGGCGAGGGAGGGATCCGAGTCTGGGACAGCCACAGCAGAGACGCAACTGGACTCTCTGTGGATAACGGAAGCGCAATCCTTCTCACCCTAGACAACATTGCGAGCCTTGATGCGCTCCTTCAGGCCCAATTGAAAGATCAACCGCCGACAGTAAATGTGTACCAGTTCGAAATGCTATAGGCTTCCGGGTGAGGCGTTCCAGTTCCTGCTAGGTTCACTTGCACGGGAGGTAAGGAGTTAATAGATAACTCTCTGTTATGCATTAAACATAATTATGGTTTGAATCAATAGATCATACGATGTCAGGATATACGACAAGTAAGGCTCTTAGCTGGACTTACAAGTCAGTCATTTCTATATATTTCAGGGTTTTGCTGAGAACAGTCTCATTCCTATCTCCACCATGATAATTCATTTAGAGATATGGAGTCGGGATAACCCAGCGTCTCATAGCTAGCTAAGAACCTGTTGAAAAGCTCCAAGTTGATGCCGTCTCTGCTATCATTGTTTTGAAATTGTACCGGTATTTTATCATTTTTGTTGTTAACTATCGTCAGGCGATGGCATCGTTACTTCTGGCAGGGCGTTGGCCTTCGTCGTCACATCATCGAAACCCCATTTGAAAACACAGCGCACCCACCTATTGTGCCGGAGTTCGTCCTCAGGCTGGTGATCGGAAATGGTACTGCAGGTAAACGAAGTCATTTTTTGATATAATCAATATTTTAATATTTGAGTAGTGAACGAGGGATCGAGTTGTTGTTATAATGCCCATAGGTTGTTATTTTAAGGTCCAGGTACTGTCATTGTAATGTCCTTGAACTGCTATTGTAATGTCTTTGAAATGTTATTGTAATGCCGATGGGCGCCTGAAAATCCAGCCATGAAGTGTGAAAGAACCAGCTTGTCGTAGATTCCTGTATTTCAGCCCCACTGAAATCTGGACTATCATTTTGGCGCAAATACACACACTGTTGTCTAGAATTTATAAATGGGTTGGAATGGTTTAAATACATGAGTAGTGTGACTAACGTCACAGGATCTAGGAAGTAGGGTGAGGAAGATGACTTGGGGGTCCAAGCGTAATTTAAAAAGTCACCTATGTAGGTCAAATTTTCATCAAAAGCAGGTCAGCTCAGAACTTGCTGGTAACAGTCCCCTAATGCACGTTTATGCCAAAACCAAGGTTATAATGTCAACGGTTCTCCTTATTTTGCCGACGAAAGTATTCGGATTTACTGACTGACTCACTCACTCACTCATTCCCGGACAATTTGCAAATGAGAGCCTACTTCGTAGGAAAATATTTATACTGCCATTGCTGAATAAGTAGCGTTTCCTCGTCTGCATGAATCAACCATTCATGTAAAATCACATACATAGTGTTCTGAAGAAACTCTAGTCACGTTACCTATGACACCATTCGGCCTGGTCAATATATAATCACCACCCCCTCTCCCACAATGTGTCTGCTAGAACGTTCTTTGGTTTAGTGGAGAAATCCTTACTATATAAGTGTTCATATATCAGTTTCGTGGTATGCAAGCGGACTGGGCTAGGCTCTTGGTGAACCCCAAAAAAGAAATATATCTTTTCCCGGAATTTTTTCCACATGGAAAATCAATTTTAAATGTTTCAGGGTTGCTGAGAACATAGAATCTCATTCCTATCTCCATTTCAACCTATTGTGTCGGGATTCGTCTTTCATGCTGGTGACGTCAAGATCGGAGGTGATACTGCAGGTAAGGTGCATTCCTTCTATGATTTGATCAATATTTTCGGATTTGAGCAGTGAATGAGGCATCTAAATTTGGCTAAAACACCAAAATGCTATTGTACTGCCCATTGACATCGAACAAGCCAACCCAGTGGGGTGAACAGACCGTCTGACCTTCGTTCTTGGATTTCAGAACTATGGCAGTTTAATAATAATGTAATGTAATATTGGTGAAATCCAGAATCTTGGGTGCAACAATAGTTTGAGTTTGTCACTGGTAAATACGTAACTGGATCCACTTCTCAGATATATTATACTGTGGAGAGGTTTCATTAATCCCAATATGAACATAACGACAGCACAATTCTCTGGGGATGAATTGTGGATGTGTCGACAAAGAGGGATAGAGTGTCATGAGGATATTGTTGGGAGCACCAAGGGTGTTAAATCTTACTCAATCACTCACCCACTTACTCATACAAAATGGATAAAAATCAGTACTGCGTTAACATGTAAAGCGACTGTGTATACATAAGGAAAGGAAATGCTGCATCTGTGCTTCCTAGACCACTTTTTCAGGAATTATCCTTTATATAGAGCGTGGAAACATCAGTTGAAATAAACAGGATGTTAACGTGAATTGTATAAGTACAACCTTGGTCCACTCTAGCTAGAGACTCCGCCAGTTTTGTACCTAAATGTCACAAAAAGAGATTAACAATTGGAGCGATTGACAGCTCGTGTATTTTGAAGTTGAGGATCTGGTTCAAGTATTGGTCGACAGTGGTTCAACAATGAACTTGCTATCCCATCTTTGAAAAGATCACCTATGGTAAGACCTCAGCCTCGACCTTGGAGCAACTATCCATTAGCGGGACCAATAGAGAGAAGTCGACTGAGCACACCATGCTTCAATTAGGCTTTGGCAACATCCACTACGAACTAGAGTACATTTTATCGAAGATGCCCTGTTGTCCCACGTCCTTGGAACTGGCGCCTGAACTATGAGGAAGACATCTCATAGAGCTAATGGATAGAGAAAATATGGTAATCCTTTAGTCCAGCGCCCTCATAGCGCAAATAGTCATCTCGAACCAGACTGCTAGATATAGACTAAAAACATACTCTGTTTGTCCCACATTTCGGGCATATCAGCTATATACCAAAGAGAAATATCAGATAGACAACAAAGAAATGTTACACATTATCTCCACGTATCCGAAAAGTTAATGAAAATCCGTCCAAAATCTGTGTCGAAGTTTTTGCATGTTGAATTATGAGGTCAAGAGTAACCAACACCGACGACAGTCAAGCAAGACGACTACAAGAAGAAAGTTTTAACACACCTGGACATAATTATGAGTAAACATATTGTTCAACTGAAAAGTGACTTCCAGTTTGCTCTAAAATATGTGTATCTAATACCGCCCAAGCCAGTGCTAGGGGCCGTGTGGTCATGTCATTGTAGATGTTCACATGAACGTCTACAATGAAAGCGTGGCTGGGATTCAAATCATCACAGGGATTATTTTTGTTTCTTGTGATGTTTTTCTAGAACTATGCAGTCAGCATATTTGTCTCTGGTGTCATATGACTTCGTACTCCGGCATCGTTTTCCACCGCCCGTTTAATGTTGCGTTTAATTCTTGCTGTGGTGTTCGCACTCCGGTACATTTATCCTTACCTATATGGACAACAAGTTCTCTTATCCAGAAATCCCTGCACGACCTTTGCCAAATAGCTTTTTAAAATTTGTACCTGGTTTTGTTTTTACAGCTATTTTACTAAAATAAATTGAAAAAACGTACTATTTTACGGTCGTTTGTCTTAAAAGTTGAATAATTAAAAAACTAACTTACAAAAATTCTATTGTCAAATACATTTTTAATCTGTCTAATTGGACCTACTCGAATTCCTGTTTATTTTGGATAACTATTACACTAAGTTTATTCATCAAGGCGGTTTAAAGTACAATTTAAACTTTAAAAACTTGCTAAAACTTGTTCAGCTGAGAAATGTTCACACCTGTGTATACTATGATTGTCCTTTTGAATTTGGTGCTGATACTGTTATATGGAAAATGGAATAGGTCTTTGGATTATGGACGCGGATACTCTCTAATGGACGACGGCTGAATTATTAATGACGGACAAGACGCTTGTAATTCCCAACAATGACCTGTCCGAATATGAAGACGATAGTTTCCAGCAGTATGCTGTCAAGCTCCTTTCATATAATCTGCGTGAAGATCAAAATATAGATCTCTGGTGTAGAAGCAGGATAAGTCCGATATAATGAGGTCACACCATCAGGATGGTCACCCAATGACGTCAAACCTGAGTAATTGTAGCTTGCGTTGGAGACTATCCAATTTAGACCCGAAGAGTTAGCCATCTGGCATTTAACGATCTAGCCTCAAAGTATGGAAGCGCATGTATCGTTCTGTGGTGAATGATGGAGTTGTCCATCGGAACTGGATGAATGATGATAATCAAACCACACATCAGCTTATTGTCCCCAATAGTAGTTGAGAGGTAGAAATTGCAAGGCGGTGCTATGGTACTCGAACCAACGTCTTATACGACACCAGCCGTACAGGACAGGCGTTCCAACCAACGCGGTCACATGTCTCGACGAGGATTCGGCTCACTAGGAACAGATTAATTACATCTAAATGTAATGTACAGCCCCGGAGCCAGTGGCCACCAGCAGAATTCAGGGTTATACGGACAAGTAGAAAATCACATACTCGTCTGATACGACTCGAACCCTAGAGTGCACTCCAGATTGAACCTAAATTGGAGTGATATGCAAGAGGTGGGCGGTAGCATTAGTAGCCTATCTCAGCCGCGTTTTTATCGCATATGTTCATGTGCAGTCTATGAAGTATCCACACGGCCCCTAGCACCAGCTTAAGCGGAATTAGATACGCTAGCTCGAGAGCCGTGATGAAAAATCAGCTCAACAACTCATCTGATGTTGATGAATGAGCATCGTGGACGTCTGATGGAGTAAACGGCTCAACATGTGGTAGCCTGATAAATGCAAGAATACCCAGAGAAACTAACCTGTAATGCCCGACGTCGTACGGCTTAAATATCCCACCAAAACAATAAACCTACAAATATTTGTTGAGTGACATGTACAGAAGGCGGGCCTAACCTCAGAGAACCAGTATTGTTGTGTGATCCAGCCATTTGCAAGAAACGTCATGATGAAAATGGTCGTATTTAGAAGCTAGGAGAAATGGTGATATCGTAATTAACGACTTGTCAAGCTAAACTACATGAATAACAGTTTTTCGCTTCTTCACTTGATGTTTGTATATATTCTAAACCCACGCATTCAAAACAATATGTGACGGTTTCCCTGCTAGTGTAGGAGCTCATTTCATACTTTTGGTGTGCTAACATTACCAATGAAGTTTCTTGTTCCATTTGAACAGTGGGTATGGAGGTTGCAAATTTCTAGCCTCCCAAATTGAGATTGACTATATGGTTCAGAACAAATTTCATTTCTTTGATTGGGAAGTGAGGTCGTGCACCCTGTAACACCATGAAGGAACAGCCAATATCGTGCGAATCTTCAATGTGAAGCGTTGAAACTGCATATGTCCCATCTGAATTGTACCTTCTCTTTTCAGACGCAGGAGCTGAGGACTTTAACAAACTTTGTGCGGATCTCAAGGATGAACCCGATGATGAGCATAATCAGGTGCAGACCGTGAATTGGATGGTGAGGAAAGATATTTCTTGGATGCTATTACCGTCGTTTCCGCGCTTGCTCTTTTTATTCTAATAGTACGAATCAATGGTTTCGATTATGTATGCCACGCCCGGTTTCCTCTGTGCATCAAACCCGAACAGCCTAGGGTCACTTACATGATGCGAAAGTACTCACAAGTCTGAGTAAGATGCCGCTTACCGCATGTAAATACCCCAAATGGTTCCTGAGATATTGGGCCCTCCAGCTTAGGGTAGCATGGTACCATACCATGTTTGTCTGGCACAGGAGGTAGATTAAAGTACCAAACAAATTAGGTTCTCTGACGATCCATTGTAATCAGTGTCTGCAGAGCCTAATTTTCAAAATTCGAAATTCAAATTTTTTTGTCGTCGTTTCCGCGCTTGCTCTTTTCATTCTAATAGTACGAATCAATGGTTTCGATTATGTATGCCACCGGGCGTTAGGGTTTTGCTAGGGTATGTTTGTTTGGGTCATCGTCGCCGTGGGACCAATAAAGTTAGGTGCGACGTTAAACTTCAAACAATCAATCAACCAACCAGAGATATTGGAGTTGAAATATAAATATAATATTCAGGGAATGTATGAAAATGAGATTTTGTGATGTCATCAAATGAACTCATGATAATGAACTAAATTTATGCTCATATATTTATAGATCTAGGAGTCTAATCTTTTTTCAAATTTATACTATTGATTATTTACGGCATCATGCCCAATATATGACTTTGTGTTTGGGAAGAATCCAATTACTTTAGAAATATGGTTACAATTGCCACCAGTTACTAAAGGTTTTATTTTGAAATGTTTGCAGGTTAGTAAATCCTAATTGCTGAGAATTGAGTAACAACGGTCTATACTATTCATATTCTTTAAAATATTCACTCTAACCAGTTAACTTCCTCAGATAAAGCACATGGTTACTTGTTCATCTGGTAACCATATTTCCAAAACTACTAGTAACCAAGTGTTAAAAGTGATGTTCAATAACCTGTGAACTCCATGTTAATTAAATGCAATAAAAAACAACAACAATAAAATCCTATGTACCTTGGAAAATATACCATTATTTTGTGTATCTAATTATTTATCGTTCACTACATGATATCATCAAAGCCCATCTGCATACCAAAGTACAATATCTCAGAAGCCAGTAGGAATATTTTTAAGAAATATATTTTTGATTTTTCTATCTCTCGCTCATAAGCTTCGTCTTTCCATTTGGGCTTCTCCTTTAATATACATTTTAAACGTGTCTGGTTCTTCTGACTGTCCCTCATTCCTCGTCTCGAATCATACATAGTAACGTGGAAAATCTCTGGCGCTATGTTTTGTGATTTGTGTCTAATTCCGCTCAACCAGGGGCTACGGGTTGCTAGGGGTTGTTTGAACGTCACGTGTTTCACATTTTCATGGTGTTCAACTGAGGTACTGTTAGAATCAATCTATTAATATGTAGAAATCCAGAAAAAATATAACACTATAATAGTATATGAATTAGAGTTGGTAGAGTTCACGAGACTGTGAACTCTTTGTAATCATGAAGTATGTCAAGACAAATCAGTAATACCTTGACTTGTGAAGATGGTTTCGCACAAAACGGCCCATTCGTAATGTCATAATGAGTAAGATCTTCCAACTGTGACAGCATGACAGTTCTCCCTCCCTTCTTACTAACTGATATCTATAGTACTATCCTGTTGGACGTAACCCTTCCCCCAAACGGGCATATAGCAATTGTTGGATGGTCGCGCCTACGCGCCACTACAGAGTAAATCGTGCCAGGAAGTGAACATTTGGCAGGCCAAAATCCGCACTTTTTCGGGACGCGAAAATGATGACAATGACGAAAATTTTTTACAAAAAAGAGAGTTGGTAATTCCAATAAACTCATATAATCAAACGCTCTGATTTTGTCGTGTTTTTATTTCATGCTTTCTAACTTCATCTCATTATTCTATTTTATCTTCAGCATTTCTAGCCTTATCTAGTATTTCTGTCTTGTCAGACAAACCCACGTTTCGCTTTCAACCTGGAGTCTCCCTTTTACTTTGGACACTCCGTCGACACTCAAGGTTGAACTCAGTTTTTCGAAATTACGGTTGGCATAAAGAAAAACTGGATTCTAAATTCGAGTTTTTATATCCGGGTACCCTGGGTTTCAAAACATTGTGATCAAACAAAGCAGCAGACAGATCGA
>JAVTVY010027151.1:0-11274 GCA_036873755.1 Hanleya hanleyi
TTAATGTAAAATGTTAAAGGCATAGTATGATAGGCCCAGGTGTATTATACAGACAAGGGACATATTTACCAAATACAAAAACATGGGTCTGTGCCTGATAAATTGAAACCTTTTGGGGTTGCAATTATCCCAATATTGCAGACAACACACAAATTTCAGCTTCTGCCAAGATATATTGGAGATATATATGCTCAAAGACAATATATGAGGGTCGGGCGAGGGCTAGTTTGGGAGATGGACGGTGCGGCTCGGCGACCTGGGTATGGGGACATGCTCTCCTTGAGGGTAGTGGTAGGTGTGCTGACATGAAAGCAATAGAAAGCTCCCTGTACATGAAACAACCACACTGACAACTGCATGCCATCATCTGTCAGTCTGAAAAACCACAAGGTGGAATTCAATTCAATTCAGGAAATTGATCATATGCACAGTGTGCACCCAAACTTTAGGAACTCAGTTGTAATTAATATAGTAAGTTACATGTGTGGACACAAATGGTTCCTGCAGAAGCTTTAGGGTAAATCATATGATGTGAGATACAATTATTTGATAGCAAAATTGAAGGAAATGTTGTCCTTCATTTAAGATGACACGAAATTCAAAAACCAGATGTTTGGTACTGCGGGAAAATCCCGCAAGTTATTTCATATTATACTTCTGAAATAAAATATGGTTCATGCAAAAGCTTTAGGGTAAATCATATGATGTGGAATAGAATGATTTCATAGCAAAATTGAAGGAAATGTTGTCCTTCATTTAAGGCGACACAAAATTCAAAACTAACACGGGTGCTCATTCACCCCCATGGGTTAGTTTATAGGGATAGGGAGATCGCGTGCCCTTTCTATACTACTCATCGTGCATGCGCAGTCGACCCATTCTACTGTAGGGTGCAAGCCTGGCCCATGGAATCTCAGGTAGCGAAAACCCCAGGTCTCTCGCCCCACCCTATCCCGCGCCACGCTGTGCTGTGAGTAAAGCGGAGGAGGAGTAGGAAGAGCCGGACACGACACGGATTATACTAGGGAGATGATGGAATTGTTGCAAACCTTGATATCTGGTGCATGGATGTGATAGTGAGGGAGAGAGGTACTCCGGATTTTTGGAACTACCACACAATATGCTACCAAATTTGAAGTGTGTAGCTGCAGTGGTTTGGTTTCTAAAGCATTAACATCATTCTGTGGATATTGTCCATTTGTTGCCATGGAAACTGCAAAAACACCAAAATTTACCCAATTTCAATAGCCTTGTGCTTTAACACCCACCAATGCTGTATACCAAATTTGACGTCTTCAGCTGCAACGGTTCGGCTTTTAGAGCATTCACGTCGTAATGTGGATATTTTTCGTTATGTTGCCATGGAAACCACAAACACCACCAAAATGTCCCCAATTTCAATAGGCTTGTGCCTTACCACCCAACATTGCTGTATACCAAATTTGAAGTCTCTAGCTGCAACGGTTCACCTTTGAGAGCGGTAACGTCACCATGTGGATATTTTTCGTTATGTTGCCATGGAAACCACAAAAATCAACTAAATGCGCCCAATTTCAATAGGCTTGTGCTTTACCACCCAACAATGCAGTATACCAAATTTGAAGTCTCCAGTTGCAACGGTTCACCTTTTAGAGCGGTCACGTCGTTATATGGATATTTTTCGTTATGTTGCCATGGAAACCACAAAAATCAACTAAATGTGCCCAATTTCAATAGGCTTGTGCTTTACCACCCAACAATGCAGTATACCAAATTTGAAGACTCTAGCTCGAACGGTTCACCTTTCAGAGCGGTCACGTCGTTCATCCAGCCAGCCAGCCAGCCGGACAGAGTGACGACATGATCCCATCCGGCATATTTGCCGATGGAATAAAAATCAATGTGTTAAATAACAGCAGAATATAAATGTGTAAAGATATCATGGTGGGATTACGGTAATAATAATCAAATTATCATGATTATGGAATCATCTTGAAACCAGGCTAGTAGGCATACATGTATATGAGAATTTCTGCTGATAAAGAGATTAGGAATACACAAATGCCAGGAGGGAAAGTATGCTACAAGTATTTCTATGGTTTGATTCACAGGTTAGCCTGTACATGTACCTGTCATCATCTTCACATGGCTGTCAGCAAAATTTATAAACTATGTTCAGCTAATACATACAATGTCAATGTAACTAAGGCCACATATACATATTATCTGACTGTGAAATGTCACATTTGTATATGGTTAAATCACCAAGGAAATAAGTTATAGTTTCAGCCATCTCCTGTGACCTGGAATACATCACTACACAACTTCTCTCTGCTCAAATCGGTCAATTTTCATTTTTGGAATAACATTCTCTTTCAAGTTGCCAAAAGCATGCCCTTATGGTAAAGGTAACGCCGCCAAAACTGTTTCAGCTCTGTGTCTATCCTACAAGATAACTATATCCAAATTTCGTGCCATTGGAAAAATATCGTGTCAGAACGGTTTATAATGTTCATGACTACAGCGCCATCTAGTGATAAAATGAAAACATGCAAACACACCAGGCAAATTCCCCTGACCTGGGGAGATAGCAAACAAAGTTTGACAGAAAAATCTCTAACAGTTTAAGAGATATGGATGTTTCCAATAATGATGGTGATGCCGACAAATTTTCGAATTCAGTAGTCATTGGATCGCATAAAAAAATAAAATACAGCTCCAGCCATATCATACTTATGTTCAACAACCTGGAATACACTAATATACAACTTATCTTATCAAATCGGTCAATTTTTATTTTTGAAAGACGTCACCTTTTGATTTACCAAAATTGTGCCCTTAGGGTCACTCTAACACCACCAGAACTTTTTCAGCTCTGTATCTTTCGTACAAGATCACTATACCCAAATTTCACGAAAATCAAAAACGTCGTTGGAAAAAAATCGTGTCAGAAAGGTTAATAATATTCATAACTATAGCGCCATCTAGTGATCAAATAAAAACACGAAAATACAACCAGAAAAATTCCCCATACCTAGCTAGATAGCAAACAAAATTTATCTGAAAAATCACCAACGGTTTCAGAGATATTGACGCTTGAAATGGCGGCGGCGGCGGCGGCGGAGACAGCGGAGTAGTTTCCCGGTAATACATAACAGCATCCACTTTGTGGAAATACTCTAAAAAGCTAGTAATATTGGTGCTCTCGCAGAACATGGTGGTGTCTATCCATGCTCTCTGCAAGTTTTCATCAACATAATTTAAATATTGCCAGAGACTGTAACTGTTGCCCTCCAGTCGAAGTACCTTGCCGAAGAACCGAGGAACAAACAACTACCCAGTGTATATCTCAGTAGGTTGATCAGTTCAATAACGTTTATACTGACAGTGTCTCTCCTGACTCAGAACTTACAGTATAGTAGTATTAAATATGAGCCCCGTTCTTCAGAATGTCTTAGTTTTTTCTTTCATCATAATATAATGTTAAGAAAATCCTAACATACTTTGGACTCGGCTATCATTCACTCGAAATAGAAAGAAGCCAATACCCCGTGCTCAAACCCCTGTGTCCGAAAGATTCTGCAAACAGTGTCTTTTAAATGTGATGGTAAACTAATATCAGTTTTTGCTTCGATGTCCCAAATATAACTCACTTATTTGACTCATTTCTGTCCATCTCTCAAGTCAACATGTCCTTCTCAGTTTCAACTTGAATGAAATTTTGTTTTCATGCTTGACCCTCCGAACGATATTGCTACCACTATTGCACAGTTTATTTTTCACTTCATGCAAATGAAAAAGCTAGATGTGTTCACTTGCTATGAGTCATCATAACCTACCCACATATGTACACATACTGGGGTATTAAAGCAACATTATATGGTAGCAGTGTAACTCTATACCACAGCTATTTATATCGCTTGTCAGGCTATAGTAGGCTATATAATATTTATATTTTTGTGGTCTTTTTGTGCCACATCTATAGTGGATATGTACATTGAAGTTATGTACATTACCAGGAACAATGAATTGAAGTGAATTGCATTGAATGATGAACACTGACCCGTCGAAATGGTCCTTCGGTTCAATAATTTGTTGTATCTGACTTAATCTGTGATTTGCAATGGGCAACCTCGTAGCTACGCACTTGCTTGTTTAAAAGTGCACTGTGAGGATGTGCAAATTTGTTTCATATAAAACTTGATGTACATTTTATAATAGAAACACTTTGATTCATGCAAATTCTGAATTTTGTGGGGTTATGTCGGCTGACTTGACTATAGAAGCTTGTTTTGAATAGAAACTAGTGTTGCAATTATAGTCTGACATTCATTCTGACAGTGAGGATCGAATATAAAAACTCTTTAACCTAACAGCCAAGTCGGGATGCATTATATAAAAAGGTGTGTAAACTCGTTATTACATAGATCAATAAATGGCCAGTGGTTTTCCAAAAACAAAGTAATTAATTTCAGAAAAAATTTATATATTGTTTACATGTGGTCGAATTTATACAGTGCGGGGTTTATCCGATGTGATATGTAGGTCTATGACAAAGCGGATTTAAATTTCCTGTGATAGGGAAACATATATCAAAACCGGAATTCAACTAGAATATGAATCCGTGCGAACAGCGGTCGATCATTTTTCCCTGCATCTGATTCAGCATACATGGGGAACTCAGATATTTATTACTATGCGTCATGGTACAACGGAATATGTGAAGAGCGGTACGGAGGAACGGGTTGCACGGCATATATACTCTGTAACCAATGCCCATCCTATCAAGGTGGAGAGTCCATTTAAAATCGAACCAAACATATTCAAAGGCTGAACATCTGCTTAGTAAACACAGAGATAATATCACAGAATATTATATCTGACTGCAGCGCTATATAAATCCCATGCGAATTGCAAACTACATTAGTTAACCAATCAAGTGGCTAGGTTGGAGAAACAATTTCAAAATCACGCCCACAGTAATTACACACGGTAGTACGTGGACCAATTCAGTAAACCTTATCGGGAAACAGTATCCAAATAATGCATCATTTCCAGACAGTGTGCGTGAACATCAAAGGATTTACTCCCGCCGAAAAGTCTGGCTTTCTTAGGAGGTAGAAAATCTCAAAAGATCGTGCCGTCGGAAGGGTGTTTATATCCGAGAACTAACCTCAATCATTGTGGAAGTGAAAAAGCGAAAATTGTCGTAATTGGCTTATTATGGGATCTCGTAGAATATCGGCATACATTTCGCACGAGCGTTTCATAGCATTACGTCTAGATGGTATTCCCCTGATTTACCATCTTGGTTTACCTAGACTGATCTGCTTTGAGCCATTTCAAACAAAAGCACCAATGATTTTATGACGAAGGTCGTCGGCATGAAAACTAAACAGTAAAGAGATATGAAAGGTATATTACACACAAAAGCTGGGGCTATTATATCTAGACAGAAGTATGACAGTCCATTAAGTCATTTTCTAGGCACGTTCTTCCTGTGGGCCCTTTGATGGTCATGCGTTCACGTGATCGAATATGGTCATTGCCTGTAAGTTCAACATGCAAATCACGACGTCATCTCGCGAGAGCTAAATCTGGAACTGTTGATTTGCAATATTATACATTTAACATTGGATAATGTACACCGGCAAGGTCTCTATTTGCAGCTGCACTGAAAAAAATCCTTAATAATTCTTAACATGATATAGAATATTTCTCCCTTATAGGATCAGCAGAATATTCCTTAAATTTACTCAGGAATTTTCCATCGCGAGTTAAGGACTTTCGTTAACATGGATGGAATATTCCTTTGTTATATTATGGAAAATTCAGCTAGTGCGATATAGTTGAGGAATAGTCAGTAGAAATTTTAAGGGATTTTGCTTTCAGTGTGGCGGTTGTATCTCTGACTGTGTATCTGTGGTAGCTGAGCGTATTATACCGGAGGCACTTTTGTGCGCACATCCGTTTTCAAAACGCGGTCAAAGCTGCTGGTCTGGAAGGGCATATATATATATAGGAATAGGAATAGTCAATACCACAGTGATCTAGACGGGTTGACTAATTATTACCTAGCGTCAAATCTGACATTCAGTAGCCAGACGTCGTTTATAAATAACGGTCCGATCCATAATCGAAAGACATTATGCGCATGAAATATATGTGAGTACCAAAACCAAGCCAGCATGAAACAAAGATAGAAATAAAAACTAATGTGCTGGCTATAGCAGAAAGAGAGAGGTGAGTAGTATACAAGGTGTAAATCATCCAATTCGCGCCTCACTGCGCATGCGCAGAACTTGGTGTGACGTCATAAGTGTGTCTGTGCGCATGTGTGAGTTGAGATGTGAGTGGGTGGGTTCAAAATGGCGGCCGGTTATTTTCTCTGGGACGTTGAAAGTCCGCCATTTTGAACCCACCCACTCACTCGGTTGCACTGATTTGACCTGGGATGTGAGTGGGTGGGTTTAAAATGGCGGCTTAGGGTGTTGTGTGTGTAAAATAAGGGTCCGCCATTTTGAACCCACCCACTCACCGGGGTGATTGAGTGCACGATGTGAGTGGGTGGGTTCAAAATGGCGGCCGCTTATTTTCTCTGCGCCGTTGAAAGTCCGCCATTTTGAACCCACCCACTCACTCGGGTGCACTGATTTGACCTGGGATGTGAGTGGGTGGGTTTAAAATGGTGGCTGAGGGTGTTGTGTGTGTAAAATAAGGGTCCGCCATTTTGAACCCATCCACTCATCGGGTCATGTATAAAAGCAGTCGATTTTTAGGGAAAGGGTGTATTCAATTGCACTACTTTGTGGAGCACTCTGACTTACCTGACCTGACCAGCCAGCCTGCATGTACTGACTTGGTTCTGGTTTTTTCCATCACGGTTGTGCGCAGGTGTATGACGTCACTTCCGGTCTGCGTGAATCGGGCGTGACCTGGGACTATGGGATGCATGTACTGACTTGGTTCTGGGTATTTGTCATCACGGGGAGGTCACGTGATCAGTTCAAGGTCATATCCATTTTTTTCCATCACGGTTGTGCGCAGGTGTATGACGTCACTTCCGGTCTGCGTGAATCGGGCGTGACCTGGGACTATGGGATGCATGTACTGACTGGTTTCATTCTTTTTTTCCTTTTTTTAATAGTCAAATAGCTCCAAAAACGTCTATTTCCATTCTTGCGCATGCGCAGAATGCTGATAGTTCAACCCACACCAGTCCATCAGATGACCCTTCATCTCACCTTCACATTGATACCTCACTCGGCTCCATCGGGCCACTAGGGGCTGTCCTAGCTCCAAAAAGGCTATTTTGCAGATAAATGTCAACATCGGGTGTACGAAGATTTTTTTTTTTTTTATTATTTTAGAGGTAGTGGGTCGAGTGAGGTATTAAATGGAAGCTGACGTGAAATGCTTCACATTGATACCTCACTCGACCCGATTGGACCACTAGGGGCTGCCCTAACTCCAAAAACGGCTATTTTGAAGATTGCGCATGCGCAGAATGCTTATAGTTCAACCTACACCAGTTCATCAGATGCTCCTTCACGTTACCTTCAATTTGATACCTCACTCGACCCGATTGGTCCATTAGGGACGCCTCTAACTCCAAAAAGGCTATTTTTGAATATTGATATTTTTGATATCATCTTCGCGCATGCGCACAATTACCCTAATTCAAGCCCATACCCAGTCTATCAGATGCTCCTTCACGTCACCTTCAATTTAATACCTCACTCGACCCGATTGGTCCATTAGGGACGCCTCTAACCCCAAAAAAGGCTATTTTCATAGCCTTTGGTCTTCGCGCATGCGCAGAAAATTCAAAATAGCCTTTTTTGGAGTTAGGGCAGCCCCTAGTGGTGCAATCGGGTCGAGTGAGGTATCATTGTGAAGCATTTCACGTCAGCTTCCATTAGATACCTCACTCGACCCACTACCTCTAAAATAAAAAAATCTTCATTCACCGGATGTTGATATTTATCTTCAAAATAATCTTTTTTGAGGTTAGAGGCGTCCCTAATGGTCCAATCGGGTCGAGTGAAGTATCATTGTGAAGCATTTCACGTCAGCTTCAATATGATACCTCACTCGACCCTCTACCTCAAAAATAAAATTTTGTTGACCTGACGTATGAAGATTTTTGTTTTTCAAAAAAAAATTTTTGAAAAAATTTTTTTTTGGGGAAAAAGGATGATGGACATCTGGTGTTAGTTGGGTGTGCTTAGGAAAGAAGTTTTCTCTTCCGGAAAGATGGGTTGGCCCTGAAAAGGGCCGTTGATAGCGTGATACCACACACTCAGGCACGGTATATTCTCTTCACGCCTCCTACATGTTTTCTGCATATCGGACATTTTATTTTCAAATGGGACTCGCCGGCATCAATGCATCGACACATCGCACCTTGACACGTCAGCGTTACCCAGCAATCCTTACATAGGCAAAGATGTCCACAGGGTAACACGGCGTACCAACTTTCCTCCTCCGTACAGATACTGCATCGTGTTTTTTTCTCTTCGACACGGCGTTCTTTCTTGAGTATGGTAATTTGCGCTTCCATCCCATTCATGGTCGTCTCCATCCCATCCAGCCCTCTCTGCATGACCATAATCTGTTCATTGAGTTGGATTATCTCGACTTGGTGGCGACAGGGTTGTGGTGTTTCTGCCGCTGAAATTGTGGGAGTTTCGGCAATGGTAGGAGGTCCGGCTGTAGGGTGTTCAGTCCTTATACTTTCAGTGTAGACAGGCGGTGTCATCGTGGTTGTTGTTGGAGGTCTATTAGAATTTAGCCAGGGCAGCTCGTCTTGTTCTCCACCTTCCGTCACATCACTGTCGTTTTCTTCCATTCTGTGTATGTCTTGGTCCTGTTGTTCACTCAGTCTTCGCAGCCGGCTACTTTCTTCTGTTCTTACTTCTTCCCGCAATTGTTGTGCGAGTTCTTCGGTACTGTTGATTAACGTGGATTCATCTTCAAGTACTCGCTGAAAACTGGAGATGATCGTCAATTCCCTTCCATCTTCTTCTTCATGGGCAACGATTTCTCTGTGTTCTTCTGTTTGAGCAATTCTCGGGTCTCGAGTCGGATGATGTGTAAACAGAGGGGCACGGCGTCTTCGAAAACTCATGATGGTGTATTGGTGAATACATATCAAAATTATACGCTATTTATACTCTAGTGGGGAGGTGAGTACAAAATGGCCGTGATGCACAGTCCTCCATTTTTAACCCACCCACTCACCGGCGTCAGTGAGTGCAAGATATAGGCTGACCCACTGTATAGTGATTGGGAGTACAAAATGACGGCCAATCCACAGACCGCCATTTTGAACCCACCCACTCACCGGTGTCAGCCAGTGCAAGAATCCCACTGTGCTGTGTATGTACCCCTTGTCTCAAGCATTAAATTTCTTATTATTTTTTCGATAAAACCCGTCACAATTTTCATGGAACTATTAGACGACTGTAACCCAGAGTCTATACACGTAATTTTTTTAGTCAGGAAAATCAATTTATTTCCCAATGTACCTGGTGTTTTAACATGGATAAATAGATGGTAGTGTGGCGAAAATTTAAATTATTACCTACTCAGTACATATTATGTCCCTACGGACATTTTTTGTAAGTTTAACCCATTTATAAATTTTCTACGGAAAATTCCTGTAGGAAATAGGAGAACATTGTCCTGACGTAAGAAGTTTGTACGTTTCATATTTACGGAAAAATTATTGGTCATATTTGTTCAGCCGAGTGTTAGTTTGTCGTGATAGACAATCGATAATTAATCATATTTAGAGATATATTTCTCAAGACAACCTTGCATCCAATGAAAATATAAGTGTTAAGGCTTACCTTGCTAGCCAGATGGCTGCCTAAGAGGTGTTATTTTGCAATAAAGCGGCATCTGTTCCCGCCGATGCGAGGTAAAGCCAACAAAGTTATCGCTGATCATAAAGGCTGCGTTCATCTCACCAGAACGGTATACACTTCGAAATCTGTGAAAGAATATGAATTTTCACGTTTCCTGTCTGATATCACACAAATTGATGCGTTCGCTCGAACACAGCACACTCCCTCGATTACAGTCTTCGTGTGACATGCAGGCGATGCATGATGCAGATCACAATATTCATCTCAGTGGACACCGAAAGGAACAAAGTTCCGTTATAAACTGCGACAGAGAATGTTCTCCAGCTCAGAAAACAACACAATGATCAGTGAAATCGTCCTCCGTATGCAGGACGCTAACAAAACGCTAACAAAATGGTTGCTCAAGACCAAAAATTTGCCCGGATAATATCGTCGTTCAAACCACAGCGCCATCTATACGCTTTGGTGCAAGGGAGACAACTCGGACTAGACCAATTCCCAAGCGAAGATCATGTCCGCTATATTTGGCCTGTATGGGTATAGGGGTGATCGGGGTTTTTTATGGCTTTTACTATGAGCTATGAGGTTGATCATGTAGAATACGATGGAAAAAAATTTGAAAGTACCGCGTAGGCTTGTATAAAGATCCCTATAGACCCATATACACTCATATACTGGGATATTAGTATGTATCAATCCATACGGGGTGGACATGTTGGAGCACTAGTGGCCCGATGGGGTAGAGTGAGGTCTTATTTTAAAGCTCTCGAGGAAATAAATAAATAAATAAATAAATAAATAATAAAAAAATCAAAAAAATCGGCGAGTAGTAGACGAAGGGAAAATTGGGAAGTACTGACCATGCCCCAGACTACTTCATATGCATATCACGGCCTTAAGGCCTATGTAAGATGTAATCTACTTCACAGTTTAGTAGTATAAAAAGCGCAATTGACCTTCCCCCTTTCCAAAAGAAATAAAATCGGCTCTATTTTACAGGAGTATATACGCAGGTCACGTGGGTTGTCACGTCACTTCCGGGTTTTCACTTTCGAACCCAGAAGAGTTCCAATTTTTCCCCTTAGACGTCCGTATGTTCATCCTCCAAACCCACAAGAGTTCCAATGTTCAACCGCCGGGGTGTTTTCCCGCCCCAGCGCCCGCAGCGCGCGCGCGCGCGCGTCATCCCGCGTCATTCCCGGCAGTGCGCGCGCGCGGACGCGGGTCAAAAGGTCAAAGGGTCACCTCCAGGTCAGACGGTCCAATGTCCAATGAGACAATGTTGCGGCATCGCTATAGTCAGAGCTTGAGCACAAAAAAAAAAAAAAAGGGGGATTCTAGATGAACCTGGGAAAGATGGGCAGGTCCATTTGGACCAATCAGCGGTCGAGAAAAAGAGCCAATCAGCGGTCGAGAAAAAGAA